>JANZXR010000003.1:5319908-5363342 GCA_027575705.1 Erythroxylum echinodendron
GTGCAGGGGGGGGGTTGCTTGGGGTAGGGTACTGTTGATGAAAGCTAAAGAGAAGTCATGGCCTCAGACTTCTTGGGGTATCCTTAACTTGGGCCTTGTCAGGTGAATGCCATCACTGCACCATATCTACGCACCTTGCTTGCTTCTTCTTAAATAAAGATGCTTGTTCTTCAACTCATCCTTAAATGTAAAACCTAATTTGATTAGAACTTTAAATAAATGTCGATTTCTTGTGGCCCAGATGCAGGCAGCATTAGTTACAATACTTTGACAGGCGTCGTTAGTTAGGTTACTTAGTTGCTTGATCTATGTTTGAGGTAATCTAAATTGATGAGGTTAGTTTAAGCTTAGGGCTCTTTCATTCCAAGAAAATCACTTGCTATAAAAATATTAAATATTAAACATATATTAAATATTGAACTCTCAAAAATGGCGGTGTTAAAGCAAGTGTTCTTTTGTCTACTATCGACGAGCTTCGTCTTCAAAATCAAGAAGCTGAGTTTTTGAACCAGGTGAAATAATTGACCTTGGGGGACCTCAAACTGTGGAATCTGAAGTAATGGATTGTCTCATACATTGAACTTCTAATTCCAGGCGGTCCTCTCTCTCTGCATTTGGATGTAGAAGGTCGGCATGAGTCCTATGGATATGAGTTTCAAATTCACTTCTCTTTACATTAGACCTGAGATAATGAGGAGCTGCACAGTTGAAGATCCCTTCCATCAATTTGATTGTATGAACCTTCTGTATACTTTTATCTCAATTGTGTTTCAAGAAAAATAAGCAATAATTCATTTATTAATCAAACGGAAACGTCGAAGGGTACAATATTCTAAACTCTGCAACTCAATAATAATTTACCTAGCGTAATATGACCTACACTCCCCAGAGTTTATACAGAAGCAAAACGGAGCTGACATGAAGACTCTTTGAGATGTTCACGAATTTAAGTTCTACAATCAAGATGCTGGACATGGTGTCATAGAAAATTGTGGAATAACTCTGTATGCGCAAGTTGATGCTGATGATGATAATTATGGAAGTGTCAGCCAATATAAATATGAACTTCAAAAATTCAGATGTTGATGAAGATATAAACTCGGAGGATGAAGAAGATATGAACTCGGTAGATGATCATGAAGATATGAACTTGGAAGATGACGAGGATGAACTCTATGAAGCTGCTTCGAGCAAATAGTAATCACCGATATTCTGTCAGCAGCCATATCCTTAACGATTCAAACTGCTCAAGCCTACATTTCTTTTTCTTAAATTCTAACAGAGCACCATTTCCAGTTTACCCATTCGATTGTTGCTACTTCTTTTGCAAATCACGTGACTTGGGCACTCTTTGATTTCATTTTCCTACATTACCTGTATCTGCTTAGATTTGTTGAAGTATAGGCTATTCATAGCTACAAAACTCTGTTGCATATAAATTTTTGTGCAGAAATATCAATCTGCCATTCGTCTTTGATTTGTGAGTGTCACTTCAAAGCTTGAAAATGGATTTATCTCTGTAAATGTAAAACAGACAAACTACGATACTGATAAGGTATCTCTGTAAACGCCAATAGGCGTTATGTTTCTGTTGGAGGGACATGTGCTGGCACAAACATGGAAGCTTTCTCGACAACCTTGTCAATACCCATCATATCCTCATGGTTTGGAAAGCCCCAGATTTTTTCTGTGTTTGTGGCTTCTTCCATTTTGCTTATTTCAATTCACATGTTAATCTTGCCATCTTTGATCCTAAAATTGGCTGTTACACTGTCGGCGGGCCGCTAATTAATTACTTTTTCATTGCACCTCGCCAGCCATTCATTCATGACAATCTCTTATTCAAGTACTCGGATTCTGAGCTTGTTGAACACCTTAAGCTTTCTGAGATACCATTGTGAAACGCTAAAGGGAGGAGACATGGAGGAAGAAACTGAAATCCTCTTGCCTGCCAATGGTATCACTGTGAAGCACATTAAGACAGGAGGATGTCCTGCTAACAAGAAGAATGGTGGCTCTTTTTCTCGTGATGACCATGGCAGATTTCAGTGATCAACTCTGGGGTTTTCAAGATGTGTTATTTCGCAGCAGATCAGTTACTTCCAGTAAGACATTTTATTTATCAGCAATGTCTTAACACAAGAATATATAAGAACCTAACACAGAAACAAATTGTTCACAAATATTGAGAAAAAAACATTCTAATTGAAAAAAGGTTAAATTTGAATTAATTAATAAAAAGGAAAAATTCTTAGCTTTGCGAGAGTCAGACGACGGTCATCAATTGTACGCATTTTTTTTTTTTGTATTTTATAAAAGAGTATCCTTTTCGGTTGTTTCAAGATTCGCCCTCATTTGAATTAATTAATACATGACAAAAAATTTCCAATAAAAACCTAATTTCATTCCTTATTTTTAAAGATTGTTTAATCCTAATTTTTAGGTATATAAAGACATTTTTGGAAAAAGAAAGGTTGAGATTATTTTTAACAATGCTACAAAGCTTTTTCTATGTTGAACTCATATTGAGATTATTTTGTACCTATTTAAAGTGAGAATCGAAATCAGAATTGAATTACTTATTATACGTGTTTGTTATGCAAGTATTAGAAATGGGATTATAAAAGCTAATAGTTACACCAGTGTTTGGTGTCAAATATTAATAATAGTAATGAAAATTTTGTACTTATAATTAATTATTATGTGATTAATTTGTAAATAATTAATTAAATATTTTATATTATTATTAATGAATACAAATTTTATGTTTAATAAATAAATAATTAAAATTATTTTTAATGATAAATAAAGTAATAATTTTTAAATAATTTTTATAAAAATAAAATTTAAAACCATAATGAACTTATTTTATGATATAAAATCATTGATGTGCAATATTGATAAAAATATGAACATGTTCGTATACGATAATAATTGAGAAAAAAAGGACGAATTTATTTTGATGATAATATTCTAATAAAAATCAATATCTTAATAATATTTTGATAATAACTTAATAAGATTCTAATAATATTTTTTATTTCTTATTCCTAATTTTTCAGCATATACCCACACTCAAATAAAAGTCCAGATTCATCACAATTTTGTGATTCCCTATTTTATTTATTATCGATAACTAAACAATTAAAAGTTAAGAATACAAGTTGCATTCTGATTTTCACCTCTTTATTATTGATTACCAAACAAGAACTCAATTCCTTTGCTCAATCTTTTGAAAATCATATTTAAACAATGATCAAAATCAATTTTACCATGTCAAGCCAAAAAAAAGGAAAATTTCCATGTTTTCTACTCCTCTTCTTCATTTATGCTATATGCAATGATTTGAGTGAATAAAAAATAAAATATTATAACAACAGACCCTCAAATGTTTAAAATTTTCTTATAATTGAAAAGACATACTTTAAATAATTGGAGAATTCCTACCCAATAGATTTTTAAGAATATATAGTAATTCATTAATTATATATTTTGAGTAATTTATTCAATAAGTTTATAAAATTTAAATTAAACGATTGTTAATGCAAAATATTCAAAAATATAAAAGCTGGAACCAAAAACCTAAAGATATATTTTGGAAAGGATTTTTTCTTACAATATTCGTGTTTCACATATCAAAAGTAATATTTTACACATAACCTCATCTTGGTAGTCTTTCACATTATTTTTAATATGAGTAGAATATAAAGTTTACAAATAAGAATTGAACTTGGATCAATCATTGTCAAAATAATTAGAACTAGTCATTTAAATAGTTGATCCTTACTACTTATAAACCTTGTAATATTTCACGTTTAGTCAATATAGGATATTTTAATACTCCCCCTTAAGTACAACTAAGACTAGATATTTAGTTATCACTTGAAATAAACATAGCAATACGGACAACCGAAAAATTAATAATCTGGATCAATCATACTCTAATATCTTATTAGAAGTATTAATATGAGTAGAGTGTAAAGCTCATTAATAGGATGAGTGTTAAAGTATATTGACTAGACATAAAAATATTAAAAAGTTTATAAGTGTTAAGTGTCAACGATCCAAATAACTAGTTCTAATCATTTTAGCAATGGTTGACTCAAATCTGATTTTTGGTAATGGGGTTTACATTCTACCCATATTAAAAAAATTCTATATGTTATCAAAGCAAGTTTAACTCAAATTATTTGCGTTTATTTCAAGCGACAATTGGATATCTAATTTCAACCCAATTCTTGTTAGTGAACTTTACACACTATTCATATTAAAAATTTCTAATACACATTAACGGGTGGTGATGAATATGTGCTGAAAATGAAGAATCGATTATTAGAAATAATTTCTTTAATCAGTAAATACAAGGTTATGTATTATTGAATTTTCTCAAATTCTACACTTATAGTGAATTCTTACTTGATATTGTTGTTATTATTGTTATTGTTATAATTATGACGAACCTTAGGCTGCTTTGAGTATAGGAGTAGACTCTCCTCTCTTAGTTGTATTTAGGCAATTATATGACAAGGTGTAGGGGTTCCTCATAAATTTTAGGACAATAATCACCCAAAGCGTCCTTCAGCTTTTTAATTTGTAGGGACTCGGACACCCATTTAAGTTAAACCTAAGTCTCAATCATATTCCGCAATCATAGGCATTGCAACCTAATTCTATCCATTTCTATACACATGTCTAACAAACAAGTAACACATTGGTTGGAAGTTGGTTTCAGAAATCATCTGCTTTTTACCTTTTTTATTTTTTTTAATTTTTATTTTTGCGTGATTGAATCTTTCTTTTTGTGCAACACGGAATAGCACTTTGCGAATCAACACATTTTTAAATACAACAATAATAATAATATTATAAAAATTTTAGTAGAACGTAAAGTTTGAAAAGATCTAATAGTACACAGTCTTATTTTTAATTCGTAAGAGCAAGTTTCTAAGTTTATTGAAAAAAATATGTTAAACAAGGCGAATTTTATAGAGGCAATTTTTTTATAATTTTCAACCTAATTTAATAAAATGTTTAGTATCATCATCTTTAGTAATATCAAAGCAATTTGAAAAATAAAACCTTAATTATTTTTCTATTTTGATAAAATTAAAATTTTAAAAATACGAAATAATTTGTTTATCATATTTTTAAATATATTATTCAACAAATTATAAATTCAAGTCAACTGATAATTCAAGTAATTAGTGTAAATTATTAGTTTTAAATATTTCCAATATCACAAATTGTGTGTGTGTTCTTTCTTTTTTTCTTTCTTTTGTTTTTGTTCTTGGGTTGCTCTTATCTATTCTTCTTTTACTTTTCCTTTAACCAATTGCTTGGCATGTACTGAATTATCATTTATTCGCAACTTCAAGGTTTTGGTAGGGTTTGTGGTCACACACTCACATTGTGATTTCCTTTTCACATTAAAGATTTATAAATTATTACGCATATTTGATAATTTATTTTTATTTTAAAGGATAAAATTCAAATATTAATTTTCTTATTTAAGAATTTAAAAAGAAAAGGAAGAGATTGGAGAGTGGGGATTTCTGATTCACTGCTTTAAGGAGATGTGTTACTTTTGTAAGAGACAACCCACGAGGAAGAGAGACTTCAGTTCAGTCTTGACTATTCAATCCAGCTCATCCTCATCCTCAACCCGTCAGTTAAAATCTTCATGCTTGATGCTTCCCTTCCCCTTCTTCCATTGTGAAATTGTGTGCTTTTTGACTCATTAGGCCCTACAAAATCAAAGACTCTACACCATTCATGAATTAAGCTTGTGATTAACTAGTCATTTTTAAAGGGCCCCAATCCACTTTCTTATTATTAAAAACAATCATCTTGTTTAACATTCCTAATTATTATCTTTTAAAAATTATTAATAATTCTTAATTTTATACACTCGTCTTTCTCAATCATCAACTTCTGTCACGTGACACTACACGATGTCGTTTAGAATTCCGCTATTAAGGTTCTGCTAATGATATAAAGTTAAAATTATAGAAAATTATTTATAATTTTTTTTAAATTATAAATACATTAATAATATGTTAAATCACAAGGGCTCCAACAAATCTTACCCTTTAATTCAATTGATTAACAATAAATTATAATAAAAACAATTCAATTTTTAACATGCTAGAGAGTTAAAATTGTAATGACCTTAAAAATAAAAAGGGTTTGGGTCAATTTTAATATTAACAAATGGAAATCACTAAGGATTCTTACCCTTTGTTTGAAATTTTACTTTTACTACACCCTATGCAGTTAATTTCTACCATTGGCACATAACGTTCACGAGGCTAACATGAAGACTTGTAAGGTAAAAAAAGGAAAATTGAGTAGAAATCAAATTAATTGGACCACCTGACCTAGTACCCTTTCTAATTTTGAAGATTGGGGGTGAATCCATCTTGGGAATTTATATGGTGTTCGTTAAGAGTAGGACACAAACATCAAAATTCAATATGAACCATTCCTTTTTAATGCTCATCTATCTTACTTTTGTCAAGAAATTGGTCACTTTTGTCGACATCAACTCGTGGCTAAATAGTTCATCACATACCAAACAAAACGGTCAATTTGTATTCTTGAGATTGGTTTCCTTGAGATAACGATAACTCAATATTGATACTAATATGTTCCAATAATCGCGATAGAAAATGCACTTTTGACCTAAAATTTATAATTTTTTTTGGTAAGAATGCGTATTTGAAAGTGTATCAATAAATTATTAATTGTACAAAATAATTCATAAATCATATTTTTTAAAAAATTATTAAATTTATTTATGAATTTAAGGTAATTCTGATTTATAATGATGAAAGCTTTTAAATTATTAAGTACTAATTAGACCACTCCTCCAGAGTCCTGGTAGCTATTGATTGTGATGTAACATGAACGAATAGGTTGAAACTGAGGAGTGCAAGTCCTCGAATTTTGATGTTCCAAGGAAAAAAGTTGACGATGAACATTGTTTTATCGAGTTATGTTGGTTAGTTGAGCATTATTTACGTTTTGTTTTAGTGGATTACAAGTGTTAAGAAGAAGTTGATTTCACTTTTTATAATAAAAGTGGAACAACCACCAACTTTGAATGTAGTATTGTCAATTGCTCTATGCTTAAGCAGAGAATAATGGAGTGGTTAGTAGTTCTTAAGCTTTGTTACTATTTTTTTTTCCCCCTCAGGACACTTAGAATCCGCATCAATGGTGACAGGAAATGCAGATCTGTTTAGAATTTTGCTATAGTTGAGAAAATCTTCATTAATATGAAATATATTGAACTTTCTCAAATTTTTACATTTTAATGAGCCTTTTATAGAGTATTGTTATTGTTGTTGTACTTATCCTGACATGTGAAGGTGAAAAAGTAATCTAGTTCGAGCTCTATTTGCTTGTCTTCTACTGGCTTGTGACTGTCAAATTGGTAGAGCCTCCTCACCCGTGAATAAATGGCTCAGGACAGTCCAATCCAATCCCAGAAGTTATGATAATTAGAGAGGGGCAAGATCATGGGGATGGTGTGGTACAGCAAAACATGTGTCATCATTTGGCTTCGACTAAAAGATGAGTGTGTGTGTGAGTGTGAGGTTTTGAATCAAAGTGCGCTCCAACGTTTGAAATTTGCAAGTTAGAATTCTCGCGATCCATCAAACGGTCACAGATTTCCATGTGAATCTCTTCAATCTGAAATCAGAAACACCCCATCATAGAGACTTCCCTAAAGAAAGATCATGTACCAAGTCCCCCCTGTTTTTCCAGAACTCTTTTGATTTTGCTATAAATAAGAGAAACACGGTTCCGTTTCTTACAGAGGAAAAAAGCTAACTACATTATAAGTTCGATCTCTTTCCCTGCCATCTTTCATAATCATTATACCTTCCTTCATACGTGAAGGAATAGAATAGAATAGAATTAAACAGCCAGGCAGAAGATGTTCTTTTGTTACTTTTTACTCCTACAAAATATTCAAAGTTTCTGTTGTCAGTCTCATACCTCTTCGTATTGTTAGAGTTTACTCACTCCATCTGATCGAGACACACATCACAAAATGCAGTCTTTGAGGTGGGTTTTCAAGCTTTTGGTGGTCTATTCAATTCTTGATGTGTCGCTATCCGCAATCTGCTCAGAAGCCGATAGGGAAGCTCTGCTTGGTTTCAAAGCTAGCATCAAGAAAGACACTACTGATAGTCTGTACACATGGGTTGGGAGAGATTGCTGTACTGGAGATTGGGAAGGAGTTGAGTGCAATGCAGTCACCGGCAGGGTTACTCAGTTGGTTTTGCAAGCAGATGTAAGAGACAGTAACTATTACATGATTGGCATGTTGTCACCTTCTCTAGGCAGCTTGTCTTTCTTGGAGACACTGCAAATTACTGGAATGCAGCATATTACAGGTCCAATTCCTGAAAGCTTCTCAAAGTTGGCCCATCTCAAGGCGTTGGTTTTGGAAGACAATTCTCTTCAAGGGAACATTCCTTCTGGTTTAGCAAATCTTTCCAATCTTGTTACCCTGTCTTTCACTGGCAACCATCTCACAGGGAACATTCCTCCAAGCCTTGGCAACCTTAGGAACCTTCAGCTTCTTGGCTTAGGCAAAAACTTCTTGACAGGTCCAATTCCAAACACTTTCAAGAATTTCCGCAGCTTGCAAACACTTGATCTTAGCTTCAATTCTTTAACTGGGTTGATTCCTGACATACTCCAGTTTTTTCCAAACCTTAACTTCCTTCAACTGTCCCATAATCGACTGTCGGGTGAAATACCAGGTTCCATGTTTACGTTGGCTCAACTTCAAAATTTGCAGTTGGACAATAACCAGCTGATAGGAAAACTTCCAAACCAAATCAGTGGCCTCAAGTCCCTTGCATATCTTTCTCTGGGTTCAAATAAACTTACAGGACCAATTCCCTTGTCACTTTCAACATTACCAAAGCTTTGGTACCTTGATTTATCCAGAAATAGGTTCACTCAACCCTTATCAGCTTTTCAAGGTAAAGCATTTCCATCTCTGATTTCCATAGACCTGTCGTACAACAATCTAACATTAGGGACAGTTCCGAATTGGATCAAAGATGGTGCATTTTCAGAAGTTAATCTAGCAGGATCTGGACTTCGCGGAACACTTCCCAGATTTACAAGACCCGACTCTTTGGATACTATAGATCTCTCTGACAACCTTCTTACAGGTGGCATTTCTGGTTTTCTCGACAACATGTCCAACTTAAAAAAGGTGAAGCTCTCCAACAACCAATTGAGGTTCGATCTTCAAGAGATCAAATTGCCGGATGGGATTACTGTCCTTCATCTCCGGAAAAATCAGATCACTGGACTTCTCTTCAGGATTCTAAACAATAGAAGCAGCCAACTGGAGGAATTAGATGCATCGCAAAATCAAATTTCCGGTACAATTCCAGAGTTCACTGAACGGTTTAGCTTAAACGTGCTCAATATTGGAAGCAACAAGATAACAGGGCATATCCCCAACTCAATCTCAAACCTCAGAAACCTGCAGAGTTTTGATGCTTCAAGGAACCACATAACAGGAAGCATCCCGGATACTCTGGGACTCTTGACGAGACTGCAATGGATTGACTTGTCTATCAACAGTCTCACAAGCAAAATCCCAACTAGCTTGTTGGGTATCAAAAACTTGAAGCATGCCAACTTCAGGGCCAACAGATTATGTGGAGAGATCCCACAAGGCCGACCTTACAACGCCTTTCCTGCAAGTGCTTATGCTCACAATCTTTGCTTATGTGGCAAACCTCTGCCATCTTGCAGAGCAAAGAATTAAGGGGATATGGGCCAGCAACAAGCTGACTCAATCGCTCAAAATACACCATATGGCAAGCTGATTCAACACCGCAATGTTTTCAATTATTTTTTCTTTTTCAATAGCTAGCAGCACATACTTCTCAGCCAAATCACAAAGATCATTGTCACTCAATAATACAAGACATCAGTGTTGAAGAAGCAATGGACCTAGTCGGCTAGCATAATGTATAAAAAGTTAAAGCTGAAGAAATGAAAATAAAAGTGACTTGGATTGCAGCTCATGATTTTGAGCCTTGTAAAAGATTTAAAATCCTTGAGTACATTGATCAGGTAACAATTGATTGGAAGTAGAGAGACTACATAGCTCCAAGCATTTTCAAAGAGTTTACTTACAACCGACGTACTAAGGAGATTCCAAAACCAAGCTTTGAGAGATTCCACTAACTAAAGATCCAAAATTTACAATGCTAGAAAACATCCAGTAAGAACGACAGACATCAAAAGCAACCTACTCTTCATCTGATGCTTGTCCCTCCTGCGCAGCAGCATCTTCCTTCTCTGCATCTTCCTTTTCTGGTGTTGATCCTGCTTCACCCTGAGCAATGACAATGAAAATCAAATCAATTAAGGACTTTAATTACCTGTAAATATATTCAAAACCCAATAAATATAACTAGTATACTGCAGCAAACAAAATTCTCACATCTTCATTTTCAGCAGTATTTCTCTCCAAGGCTTTGTTATACTCAGCCTTGAGCTCGGCAGCTTTCTCCACATATGGCTTCTTCTCCTAATAGAAATCAGACATAAAATTTAGTTAACACGAGTCTATTCAGTTCATTGTATGCCTTTAATTGGATCATTTATTTTGTAAGAAACAAAAGTCAGTTTACAACAAAGGCTTACTTCTTCTGTCATGGATTTCCATTTTTCACCACCTTCCTTTGCAACCTAAATTCAGATAAAATCCATTGATGTCATGACTCAAAAATGCAGAGATGAATATACTAAATACGAATAATTAAGCATTGTATACCCTTTTGACATCCTTAGAGTCAGGATTTTGCTCCTTAAAGGTTTTCCTAAAATCATCCCTGATATAGCAAGAAAACAAAATATTGAACTACACGAAAAACATGTCCAAAAACACTAAAACAAAAAAATGCAACAACAGAAGATCCAAAGAAGAACTTGAGCCAAATTGAGATCACTCTATCGTAAATAAAAACAAAATGAAAGAGATATTGATAGAGAGTTACATGAAGAGAAAAAAGGCAGTGGGAGGGCGCTTGGGCTTGTTTGAAGCACCCTTAGACTTTTCCCTTTTAGGCTTCTTTGCTTTAGGTTCTGTGGCCGTTGATTTCTTCCTGCATGACAAACCCACAGGTCAAATTGTTATCTTCTTGGGAAGACATTGTAAATTACTGGGAATGAAACTGACCTCTCTGGAGCAGTAGCAGCAGCAGGTTTCTTCACTTGAGTTGGTTTCTCCACAACTTGGGCATCTAAACAAAGAGAAAATCAATCAATTACTGGGTTAAATAAGGATGGAGGAACAACGAGTACATGAATTGAGAATATAAGAAAAACGAAGACACATACCTAGACTCATCTTGATCTTGGCATCCAGGCTACAGCTATGCATGCCTATAAGAGCCACCGCCACTGCTTTCCCGCACTCCTCACTGCAACCATTTTTCTCTCAAGATTCAAGACCCATTTCAAAACTTAACTCTTACTAACTATATTCTAAACAACAAAAAGAAGAAATCTGAAGGGTAGCTTACCATCGTGTAAAAGCACTGCCATCTTTGCCACGAACCATGGAAGTGGTATTGCTCAGATTAGTATTATCATTATTATTGTCAGCTTCCACTCTCTTTCTGGCTTTCGCTGCGTTCGATTTCACTCCTCCTGCCATTTTTTCTCCTACAGGAAGTACCGAACTTGTAAACAGAGAGACGGAGAACTAGAGAATTAGGACAAGCAAATTTGGGAGGTTTTAAATGCAGGGGGAGAGAGAAGGGGGAGGGGGAAAAGACATTTTTGTTTTTCGTTTTAGCGCCTACGAAACCGCGCTTTTTTTAAGTTTTTGATGGGCCGGATGGATGACGTGGCTCTCCTAGGGCTGTTCGATGGTTCTCCCGATGATCAACCAAATAAAACATCAAAACTGGACTGGGCCTCTGATTCATTCTGTTTAGGCCTTGTATGTTAGTTAACCGCTGACAAAGAGGTGAGACACTGAGACTGTGTGGAAAGCAGGCATGGTAATGGTCAAGGTTGCGCGCCTAGGCCTGAACCCAACCCGACAGTTTGTGATGGGTTTAAACTTTTTTTTTATTATATTAGGTATTCTAGCTTAGTCGGACTAATCATAAATTTTTAAGACCCCATTTTAAGAACCCTAGATGATGTAAATCTGGAACTCCAAGACCCCTCAGGTTCTTACGTAGCCTGTACACTTCTGCGCACAAGGAGTCGTCACATACTCGATTGGTCAATTGCTGATTGATTGCTGGCCCCTTACTCAGCATCAGGTTCCCAGCAGCCTCAGGTTCCTTAGTAGCTTCAACTCCTACACTGCCGCTGGAAGCGAGACGTCTATAATTGATCCGATCAAGGAGCTGTGCCCAGGGGACTAGAGAATCATCAATAAGACAAATTCCTATTTCTCCTCCTTTGGCGTGACTGGAACTCAAGACCTCCTTTTTAAAGGAAAGCCTTAATTAAAGAGCTGAAGTCATTAGGCCACTCTTCATTATCATGATGGGTTTAAATTTAATTTGACTTAAGATAGTTACACATGATCTTGAGCTTGAGCTTTAGTCTAATTTTGACTCAGTCAAATTTGACCTAATTTTATTTTTCAAATTACAAAAATGATGTTACTTTTATTATAAATGTAAGGCTTCGGGTTGGATTGGAATCCAAGCTTGATCTTGGCTAATGCTCTATCACCTCGAACTGGCCCATTGAATACGGTTGGGTTTCAGCCCAAACGTCATCTTTAAAGGGAAGTCTTAAATTTGGATTGATTAATGTTTATTTATTTAGTTATTAAAAATAGATAAAATAGTGAATGACAAATTTAATTTTTATTTTTATTTTTTAAGAAAATTCGTGATCATAACTTGAAACTGAATAGTAAGAATAACCCAATAAAAATCTAATTGATATATAAGATTTAGAGATGTCTAATAGTCCAGAACTTTATTCTTAACTAGGCCAGAAGCTATTTCCAAGAAAGATAAATTGTTGACGTTTGTAAATAGTTTTTGTATTACCGAACAGCCAAGAAAGGTCAATACTCGAAAACTCTGTCTTTTTATTGGAATAGAATTATGAATATGAATGTAGATATGAGTTTCATGAATTTTTAGATAGGAGTATGACTATGTTTATGAAATTACTTGAATGTGGTACAAGACTAAGGGTCTATTTAGTTGCATGTTAATTAATATAATGAAATAGAAAGGAATGGAACAGAATGTAATAGTTTATATTAGAATGGAACGTAACATGATGAAAAGTTGTTTGGGAGGGATAAAAGAGTTCATAATGTAATACAGTGAAACATTTATTTAGAAAATAGATTGAATGAAATGTGATGTATAATAAATGATTATTATATCCCTGATATTAAAATTGTTGTTGCAAGAGATTTAGTGTTATAATTTTAAAACAAAAATCATGTCTAATTAAAAAGTCACCGTTGTGACTTTTTTTATATATTTTTATTTTAAAATAATAAATTTTTATTATTTTATTATTAATTATATACAATTTATTATTAATTATATAAAAATATTGTTATTAATTATTTAATAAATTTTATTCTTTTATATATGATTCATATTTAAATTTTATTTATTTATATTTTTATTTATATAAAAATATCTCCAAATAATTAAAAATAATTTTTTATATATTGTCTATTTTTATTAATAAAAAATTTATTAATTTTGTTTTTTATTTTTATATACAATTTTTTATTAATAATATAAAAATATTACTAAGTGTGATAAGCTTGTGCACCGTAATAAATAAGTTTGGGAAAAAAGACGTTAGGGATAGAATAAATAATTGATATTAAGAAAAATTATTGAAGGTATATTAGGTAATGTGTATTTATTAATTTACGTTATACCCTAAACTCTCAAATCAAAAGTTTCTTTTTTTCATTGTTTACGATGAAATGAAACATAATATGAAAACGGTTGTTTATATTTCATTTCGTTCCATTTGATTATAAAACCCTTAACTAAATGATAGAAGTACTTTACATTTCATCAATTTCTATTACTAACTCCTCAAATAAACAAGACCTAAGTTATAAGAAATTAGAATTCTCGTGATTTATATAACCCTGCGAGCACTGTATGGTTGGCAAATCAGCGCCTGGTTGCCAAGCACTGCAAACATAGCGTTGGAAGCTGAAAGTCCCAAGCGCCTAAGAATGCCAGCGCCGGGCGCTGGGAATGGGCACCCAACGCTGGCCTATGTTGATTTCTGAGGCACTTCGATTATCGCCTTTAGAATCTTTCTAGATCCAGAAAAAGAATTGAGTGCTGGGTGCCATGTTTCTTCTTGTTGCTCAATCATTCTCTTAAACACTAAAGGCTCTTAAAGTATACGACTCACTGCAATACTTATATCTTCGTTTGCAAACTCATAAGAGCTTTACAATCCACATAAAATGCCATAGACAACGGTAGACAAGCACTTCATAGTAAGGTTCTAGTAAACAATTATTAACAACAATAACATACTTGCAAGTACGATGGGATTAAGTATAATGTTGGTCATAGTCTTTGGTTTCTTGAAACTTGCCACTTTCTTAAGTTTCAGTGCAAGTCTAATGATGTTTTCCAACGCTAGCCCACCAGAGAAGAATTGTAATTTCGGTGCCCAGTGCAAAAAGATGAGTGCTGGGGCGATGAGTGGGCAGCATATAGCACTTACGTTTATGTTAATTCAAGGACACATGATGTTTATAATTTGGAATTAAAGTTTGTTGGATTTGTTCAGATTATTATGTATTTAATTTCAAATATTATGTTTAAATTTCAATTACTTATAATTTGATGCTAATTAATTATAATATTATGAGTAAATTGAAGACCATTGCTAAAGAATATATTGAAATCACTCAAAGGGAGTTTGTTTATTTTATAGTCACTGTGTTTGGATATTCACATATAATAAACATTTATTGTTAGTGTATGCTTAGTTGTAGAATTTTGCATAAATTTAACGTCGTTATTTATGTTATGTATTGTATAGGATGTTAATGTTAATGTAAAATTTATGAAGTAAATCACATTTTTACAAAACGTGACAAATGTAAATAACATTTATACAAAAAGGTTGAATAATGTCCCAAATGAAAGATTTGTCTATATGGGCAGCGAAATGAGAGCTTTAGTGGAAGCTGTCAGGACTTATCACTTAATCCTATACGTTGGATATTACTGGACTTATGTAAAACCTTTTATGTATGTAGTTTATCTAGGAATTAGTTTCTTTAGCAAAATTGAATGGATTTGGATCCATATTTATTTATTAGTGGCTGTTTCGGTTTATACAGACATAACCACGTGATTGGTAGTAGTGTACTATGTGATGGTTTATATAGATTAAATTTTGATGTTTTTTATGTTGAAACTTTATTGATTTTAAATCCAATATTGGCATTAAGCATAGTTTGATTAATGATAGATCTGTTTGTTTATGACATAAACGTTTGGAACATAATTCTAAAGAACAAATTGAAATATTCATGAAGAATAAAATACTCCCTAAATTGATTTTTTTAATCTTAATTTTTGCATGGATTATATTAAAATAAAAAAAATTCACAACAAAGAAATGGGCCATAAGAAGCACCCAACTTCTTGGAATAATTTACATTGATGTATATAGACTATTTGATATGCCTACTTTTAATAAACAAATATTTTATCACCTTTACAGGTAACTATTCAAGTTACATATATGTCTATTTACTGCGTAATAAATCTTATATTGTAAATGTCTTGGAGGTTTATATTAATGAGGTTAAAAGACAATTACATAGAGAGGCGAAAATAGTAAAGTTTGATAGGGGTGGTAAATATTATGATAAGTATGATACATTTGGTCAAATTCTTGATCCTTTTACTAATTTCCTTGAAAGACATAGTATTTGTGGGCAACACAAAATGTTAGGCGCATTACAACAAAATGATGTGCAAAAAAATGTAATAGAACTTTAGTAGATAGGGTTAAGAGCATGATGTGCAATTCATCTTTATCCCTTTTTTATGGACATATGTTTTAAAAACTATTATGTACTTATTGAAAAGGGTTCATAATAAGGTAGTTCTAAATACTCTCTTTAAATTATGGACTGGAATGAAACCTAATTTAAGGCACACATACATTTGGAGTTACTAGACAAATTTTAGGTATTATAATCCAGATGAAAAGGAACTATGTAAGAACATTATATGGTTATTCAATGTGGAATTGCCAAAAGATTACATTGGTTATAAGTGTGTCTTTAAGACTACACATGACTCTCTAACGTAAAACATTATAAGACTAGATTAGTTGCCAAAGAATTTACTAAAAAAGATATTATTAAATATAATAGACTTTCACAATAATTCACTTAGAATTGTTACAGCTTTTTTGGGTCATTATGATATGAAGTTGCACCAAATAGATGTCCAAAATATCTTTTTGAATGGGAATTTATTATAAAGAAGTCTATATGAATCAACCATTGCGGTTCAAAGAGGTTGGAAAAAAAAATATAGTATGTAAATTGAATAAGTCAATATATAGAGCGAGCTTCTTGATAATGGTATCATAAGTTCAATGATGCTATTGTTTCATCTAGATTTATGAAAAATACTAGTAATTGGTGTATATATCTAAAGGCTAGTAGGAGTAAGTTTATCTTTCTAGTCTTATGTGTTATGACATCTTACTTGAAATTAACGATCTTAATCTATTAAGTAAGATTAACAAAATTCTCTTTAGTCATTTTGAAGTGAAAGATATAAATGAGGCAATATATGTGATAAGAGTAGAAATATTTTGTAACAAATAACAAGAATTGTTGAATTTGTCTCATAAAACCTATAATAATAAAGTGTTAGAGAGATGTAAGATGGACAAGTATTTAGGATCGCTTGTTCCAATTTAAAAAAGGGACTTTTTTCTCATATAATGTTCAAAATTTGATTTAGAATGAAAGCAAATATAATCAATTTCATATGCATTTGTAGTTGATAGCCTAATATATGCTTAGACATGTACGAGACTAGGCATAATCTTTGTAGTATGGATGTTGGGAAGATACCAGACTAATCCTAGTACAGATCATTAGATCAGAGGTACTATCACCTTTAGGTGATTAGATGGTTAAATTCAAGTTTTGTTGGTTGTGTAGATGCAAGAAAATCTATCATTAGCTACAATTATTTACTTGTTAGAGGAGTCATCTCATGGAAGAGTGTGAAGTAGTCTGTAATTGTTGCATTTATTACAGAGGTTAAGTTTGTGGCATCTTTTAAGGCAATAATTCAAGTTAAATGGCTACGACACTTTATTTTAAGGCTTATAATTGTCAACAATATAGATATGCCGCTAAAAATTTGTTGTAATAATTTTAATAATATTCTTTTTTAAGAATGACAAGTTTTCCAAACATACTAAATCTATAGAACTGAAATATTTTGTCATTAAGGAAAAAGTTATAAAACGTAGAGTGTCAATAAAATATAATAGCACCAATCTTATGTCAGCTAACCCTTTGACAAAGGGGTTGTCGCCTAAAATATTTTCTCCCATTTGAATAACGTGGACATTATGTGTATTAAAGATTATTGGACAGTACTGATGTATTAACTCTTATCATGTACTTGACACTTTTTGCATAAGGATCAATGTATCATTTATGAATTTATGTTATCTGCAATGTCTGATATTAAAAATAGAACTGAATGAGTCTTTAAAAAATAGGGTATTAATGTTAAATCTCATTATGTATTTCCCATTTATAATTATGATTAAGGAAAAAAGCTAAAATAGTGGTGTATGAAAGGGAGTATATGTAATTAATAACATATGACTGTCACGATTCTTATTAGTCTTATCCTTGATTATGATTACTGATGATACCAATGTATGTGAATAGTGACTATTTTATATTATATAATTGTTTAAATTATTAATCCAGATTGTATAAAATGATATGGATCGGAGAATGTTACTATGTTAGAATCAGTTACATAAATTACTTATGTGCTTAAGGACAAATAGGAAATTTTAATAATTTTATTAAACGACCTTTTAACCATTACGATGAGAAGTTTTTCTAAAAAGGTAAATCCGAACATATTTATGAAATTACTTACAATGCGTAGACAATATGGAGTATGGACTCCAATTAAGCAGGTCTAAAAATCTTTAGGAAAACAAAACGTACCCACTTCAGTGCTTTGTTCCCGAACGTGATACCCATCCGAGAGGGTTGCGGATGCGTGGATATGGGTATCTACACTTGTACATCGTTCCAAGCGATATTCATGACCCAGATCACCCGTAGATAAAAGTTCCTTATTAGCAAGCAGTAAATTGTATTAATTGGTTGCTGATAATTAATTTTATAAGTTAATTTTATTAATAGATAATATCAACTATTTATTAAAAATGCTTAATAAAATTAATTATTTAATATTAATTGTTGATGTGTAAAATAATTTATGAAGATATAATTTTTAAAAAATTATAAGAACATGAATATTATATTTCTTAATATTTCGTTAAATATTCTTATAAAAATTTAAATTTAGATATTTAATTTTACAAAAATTAAGTTTATAATTTTTTAAATAATAATAATAATAATAATTCAACGTTAAATTCTGTATTAATATGAATAATGCAGTAAGCTACATTATATTAGTATTTTTTCATATAATATATATAAATTTTATTATTTAATAAATTAAAAATATCTATAATTATAGGATGAACCATATACGATATATAATATTTATATACTAAAATATTAATTTGATGCGACTCCTTATTTTCTAAAACTTAATATTATAATATTTTTAAATGTAAACTAATATTATAAAATTAAATAAGATTAAAAAGTTTAATTAACCTCTTTATTATATTATTTCAAACTTCACATCATAATTGTATAATAAAAAAAGTCAATTTTGAAAACATATAGAATAAAAGTAAAGCGTAAAGTTAAGGACAACATTGTCATTAGACAAATAGTTAACTTAAAAAGATTCTTTTATAAAACTTCTAAAAATCAGGTTATTGAAGTTAAATAAGCTAATCAATAAGTCATTTATTAAACAAATTAATAACCTTTTAAGATAATCAAAAAGCTAATTTTTAATTAATAAATTAAAACACGGCGGATAAGTTATTTTCCAAAGACTCTAAACTCTTTAAGAAAACACATTACCCTCCATACGTTATGTCATAATTTAAAACCTAATTATTGAATATATAAATATATTTTTATTCATTAAATTGTTTATTTTAACAAAATACAGTTAAATTTATTAATATTTATTAATAAATATCATATAAAAATTAAAAATACAAGTTTTATATAATTAAGTTGTAAATTTTATTAAATATTCAATTATTTTCATATAATTAGATAGTAATTAAAAAAAACTAAAACCAATTAAACCAAACCTCCTTAAAATTTCGAAGAACATTTGGGTTAATTTTTGATTCTCTATGCGCAGTGTCGATGGTTTGTGCATAATCCCTTTCGAGCTTCTCTATTCGAAATTTGTTGCCCATGCCTGAAAGCTGGCTTTCAAATATTGCGACATTGACAGAAACGTTATCTTGGTACAGCCGAGGTCGTGGCAGGAATTGATCAGTAGCTTGGCTTGACCTAGGTCTTTCTTGTGTTTGTGCACAGAGAAGAGTGTGATGCTCGTCCCTCCTTTGATTTGACATCTGCCCAGGTTTTGATTTTTTCTGAATTACTCATTTGTTTCTGTGAAGAAGCTGGTGGGAGGTTCTCTTTAAGCAACTCAACTAATTTGTTTGGCCAACGGAAACACACCCTAAACCACTTCCACTGTTTCATGTTTGATTGCCTTTCTCAAAGTCTTGATTCACTTTTTCATGCTTGATTCTTTCGCCGTGGCCCGTTTTATATCTCCTTTCAGGTGTTGTTCTCTATCAAGTTTCAGTTTGCTAATTCGTAACTGCTTCCGGGGTTCTTTATGAGTTTAGAAATCTTTAGTCTGATATTGGTTGGAAAGATAAGAAGTGAATTCGTATAACCTCTTTAATACGATTTATGTGTTTCAAACTCTCTCGCATTTGATTTCCTCAGTGGCTGATGAATTTGAAATTAGTGGTTTTTTGTGCTAAAAGACTGAAACTCTTTTGGAGACACACAGACGTTGGCCCTTTCTCTTCCCCAAATTAGAGGGACAACTATACGAGGATTCTTGTAACTTTCGGTTGTATTTCTATTTCTGTTTTTTCATTAACAAAATTCTCTACTATTCAAACTAGGATACGGTAATTAGATCTTCATTGTTGTTGTAGTTAGTAGACTTATGGGTTTCTGGTTCTGGTTAAGTCGGGTTGCAGACTCTAGCTTTATTCAAGTATGTCGTAGAGGATACAATTTCCAGCAAAAATTCAGTCTGGTGAATGTGAAATTGAAATGGGTCAAAGATAGATCATTGGATGCTATTGTAATTGATCAAGGAAATCTTAGAGCTGTCTGTATCCTTGTTTCTGTCATTTCTTCATCTCCCTCGTTCTGCCTTCCCATCTATCACCTAAGAAAGCATCGTGGTCAGCTTGGTCTACCTCATTATGTTAAGCTTTCAACATTTATAAGGAAATATCCTAACATTTTCCGTGAGTCATACATTTTTGACAATGGAGGCACTCGTGTACCCTGCTTTCAGTTGACAGCTGAAGCTGTCAAACTTCATGAAGAAGAAGTCAGCATCATTGAGCAGAATCAGAATGAGCTCATAGAAAGGCTTTGCAAATTGCTCATGCTTACAAGGAATAGAACTCTACCACTTCAAACCATTGACCAGCTAAAATGGGACATGGGATTGCCATACAATTATTATGATACCTTGATACCTCTTCACTCAGATATGTTTTCTTCAATTTGCCTCCAAGATGGACGTGTTGGCTTAAAATTGCGAACTTGGGATGATCGACTCGCTGTCTCACAATTGCAGAAGAATGCTGCACTTCATCAAAACAAGGAGAACTTGGATACTGGATGCTTAGCTTTTCCAGTTGGATTCACAAGGGGCTTTGGACTGAGGAGAAAGTGGATGCAGTGGCTAGATGAGTGGCAGAGGCTTCCTTATACTTCTCCTTACTCTGATGCCTCCCACTTAGATTCTCGTACAGATGTGTCTGAGAAGAGGATTGTTGGGGTTTTTCATGAGCTTCTCCACCTTATGATACAAAAGAAAACTGAACGCAAGAATGTAAGCAATCTTCGTGAACCATTGTCACTTCCACAGAAGTTCACTAAGGTTTTTGACCGTCATCCAGGCATTTTCTACATATCCAAGAAATGTGACACACAGACTGTGATTCTTAGAGAAGCATATGACCGCCAACAGCTATTGCAAAAGCATCCCTTGGTTGATATTAGAGAAAAATTTGCAAGCATGATGAAAAGAGGACTTTTGGATAGAAGTATGGGTTTGTATAGGCAAAAAACTGACCCTATCCTAGTGAAGGCATTGTCAAGTTCTGCTGCTGTTGAATTCAATGAAAGTAAAACCAGTTATGACGAAGGCTTATGCCACAATTTTTATCTCCAAGAATGAAATAGACACTCTGCACATTGCTTTCTCAGCTCCACAGATGCAATTTTATGTTTTGACAATCATAAGAGAGTAGGCACTCAATCAAGTAGATGCTTTTAGCATGCTATATGGATGGGAATTTTGAGCCAATGGATTAAATATTGTGTTCCCAGTTAGATATTTCATGCAGATCGCTGATGCCTTTGTTGGATTCATACGATGGAAAACTTTTGCCGCTTCTTATTCGTCAAAAGCAGCATTCTGGAGTCATGTCTTCCACAGTTAACAGGAAACGTCAAGATAAGGTTAAACTCAACTCACAATCATGTAAGTTATGTTTCTTATAATAATAAGCTTATTTAGTATGAAGCTCATCAATAAATGTAATTATACAATCTGCTGTATGAGCACGGTAGACCTGTATTTCATAAGCTTTGTCACTCATATCAAGACTGATTTGGGAATGCTTACCAGGAAGCAGATTCGGAGTTTGAGTGGAAGATTTACTACAATCATTCGTAGCATTTCTTCACTATTATGTGGGAACCCTAGGTGTGGTGGTATTGACTTCCATTGGGACGTAGGTTTGCGAAGGAAGCCTGTAACCTACGAAGGAGCTTTAATCTATTTCAGATAGATTACCTGTTTCAAGGAGATGGCATGATTTTTCTTCTGGTCTTCTCTTTCTGTAAGGTCTATTTGGAAAGAAACCAAATGTGGATAAAGATCCAGACCTTAATGTTGAGAATGATACACAAGTTTGAGACAGATTATGGTTTGTTTTTGGGCAATGGCCACTCTTGCATTCCAAGTCAGAAGTTGTTGGATTGAACTTGGAACTGACCGGACACTTCCAAGTCTATAATAACCCAAGTGGGCACAGCGTTTAGTTCTGATGCATGTCGGCATGTTCTTTCTCCTATGAATTAAATGTAAAGCTAAAGGAGATGTAGCTTTTAATTCAAAGGAGTAATGTATGGCATACTAAACTATTGGTCCTTGTTAGATGAATGGAAAATAGACGAGACTAGATCCATTCTTCTTTTCTTGTTTGTAGCTCTTTCCCATTAAAAGACTGGACATGGGCAAAAGGTGGGAGTCCATCCTTCTGCAGTGAGAATTTATGAAATGTTGGTACATTGCAGTGAGTACAGAGCCATATAGTGACGGATCATATTGAAGCCCACCGGTAGGAGTAATTGAGGAGTGCAAGTCCCACAAATTATATTAGAAATCTTAATTATAAAACCCCAACTAAAATTAAAATCCTTAATGATAACTCACATTTCTCCACTCTGTTTTTTCCTGTTTTATCAATATAAAAAAAAGTCAAGAACTGTAGAAAAAAGGCAACGTAATAGATTATACGTATGTATTTGCATGCCAGAGAAAAAGAAGAAAGCATAATTTATTGATATGTAGATGAGAAGAAGAGAAGAAGAAGTGACAGAAATAGCCAAGAAGTTAGGCAGTTTTGTGTTGGCATGTTGCAGAGAACTTAAGATAGAAGAAAGAGAAAAGATAAGAACAAGAAGAAGCAAACAGCATTTATTACTTGTATCAGAGACTGCCATCAATTTTGTTTTCATCCTTCTTTGCTACAATAATTAGGGAATTATGACATGGACATGGGTGAAAAAAATAACACGAGCTTTTTTTAACTGTATAATCCTTCTCCTCTTCCTTCTTCTTCGTCATCGCCCAATTTAAAATCTCGAATTAAAACAAAATTTAGAGAGGTATGATAATACACATCCTTTCTATTACAAAATAGAGAGGCTAATTTTAATAAATTCATATATAAATGTGACAATAAAAAAAAAGTATATAATATAATAATATACAACAAAAAATTACAAATAATTGATGCAGGTTAAAAAAAGTAAATAAATAAAACTAAATTATTTATTTTATTCAAATAAACATAAAAGAAGTCATAAATAACTAAATACATTAAAAAACTAATAAATACTTAGAATAAAATAATAATAAATAATTGAATTTATTGTTTAGTTATTTTTAATTTAATTTTTAACTTTTCATGTTTATAATTTTATTTCATATTGTACCAATTAAAGCAGTCAATATATTTCAAAATTTTGTAATACGTTGCTACATTCTCTCTACTAATTAAATGTAAACTTGCAAATTACTAGATTTTTCCAAATTTTATGCTTTAAAAAAATTTCAACTGTGCATTATTACTGTTGTTGTTGTATTACTACAATATGGTAAATTTTATTTTTATAATATTTTTATCAAATAGTATAAAATACATATAGTCAATTTTAACCTACATAAAAGAATGACAAGATAGAGATTTTTTTCAATAATCAAATTTTATAATCACTGAAATGTGTATTTATTATACTAACAACAACATCTCATTCTAGTGAAAGTCGAACTAATACGCAGTCTTTGCAGAAATTAAAAATATGTATTCTTACTCTTAATTAATAAATAAACTGTATTTAATAGACTCGCGTAAAAATGATACATAATAAATTAATAAAAATAATTAAAAATATAAAATTAAATTATTTAATAAAGTAAGCAGGAAAGGAAATTTTAGTTAGTAGATTTTAAGGTCACTTCTCGTATCATTCCACTGGAAACTTCAATGCTCTCAACTTCTTTTAACTTTATTTAATATTAATTAAAAAATATATAAATACGAGAGAAACTCATATTTATTATTAAAAAATCATGCATTAACTAGGTATCTAAAGTCTTTTCTTTTCCACACAGAAAAAAGAGAAGGAGCCACTGCCCTGCTGCTGCTGCAACCTGCTAAAGAGCAGTTTTCGTTGTTTGGTTGGAATGTTGAAAGGGAGAAGGAAAGCACCAAAAGCAAAAGGCGGAAAATGAAAGGGACAAGTGAAGATGGAACGGATGAAAGATGCCTATTGCCGCTGGTCCAGAGGAGGGTTGTGTAATCGAGGTCTTCCTCCCTCCAACTCCTAAGTCCAACCTTTAATTTTCACATTTCTACGTTATTTATTGCGAGAGTGATAATTTTTTTCAATTCAAAAGGTGTTTTAGGAATATATCAATTATAAGAAAATACTTTTAAGCTATTTAAATTTAGGTTAATCTTCGCTCATATCGGGTCAGTTCGTATGGAGTAAAGTGCTGATTAAACAGGTCTTTCTATTCTTAGGACTTAAACTCGAGACTTCTGATTAAGGGATGAGAATGCTGAATCACTCACATCAACTCTGTTTGGTTAAACGCATATCATGTAAATATATAAATATATTATAGTAATTATAAAATTATGTATTTTAAATAATTTGATAAATTACTCTATTTCAATTATTCTAATAAATTTTAGTATTTTAAATGTATACCAAATAAAATTTTTATAAAAATCAGATTAAAAATTAAATTCGATAAAATAAGAAATTTAATTTTTATTAATATATAATAAAAATTGAATAAGATTGAAGAAATTAAAATATGATTAAAAAAGAGACGATTCGTTAAATAAAAAATTAAAATTTAATTAAAAATTATTAAATAAACATTAATTGATTTATTTTAATTTACAATATCAAATTAATCAATTAATTTTATTAAAATAAATAATTCTAAATTTTTATAATTAATCAATCAAATCGTTGAGTTTTATATCCATCGCACAAATCTATTCTTGAGTTTATTCAAACAAGATGCTTGATATTTGAAGAGATCTAATAATATACAGTCTTATTCTTAATTAATAAGAAAATTAATATTGGCAAATAATTCACGTACATATGTAAATAAAACCCCCATTTTAAAAATATTTATAATATAAAAGAGTTTTAAAATAAATAAAATTATGCTAATAATCCCGAGATGACAAATCTGATTTTTTTAAAAATTTGTCATTAAATGAACAGAACACAGTAGTACACTAGTACTCTAACCCCACGTGACTACCCATTCCCTACCCTCGCATACTCTTTCAGACATCCCAAACCCTAGGGTTTCGCAGTCTACAGTAGCTAGAGACAGCACCAAAAGCTTCCCTCAGTACTGTTTCAACTTTTCTCTCCCTGCCACCACCTCACTGCCAGCCTGCACCTTCCTCCAGCTTTATTTCCATGTCTTTTCTCTGTTCCTTTAGCAATTACCTCCATTCCATTTATGCTAAAGGCTTTCAAGAGCACTGCACCCCACCACTGTTGCTATATATATTCATGAGAGTCCTGGAAAAGGTAGTAGTTCTTTCTTTTCTTGTGGGAAAGACATCTAACTAGATTTAACTCGAGATGGGTGTTATTGGGTTTGGCTTTAATCCAAACGTGGTTGTCCTGTGTGGGAAGAGAAAGTTGAGGAGTTTGTTTTGGAGGGTTAGAGCTGAAATTAAGAGGCAAGTGAAGAAGAAGAAGAAGAATAGTAGGTCCAGGTCCAGTTTTAGTTTCCACTACGATCCCTTCAGTTATGCTCTCAACTTTGACAATGGCAACTTTGGGTTTTTCTGCTGAATCTGCTTGTCGTCATCTACAGGCAGTAACTCAGAGTTTTCAAGTTCTGATCGAGTTTTGTAAACTGGAGAGTGGCTATATAACTTGCGTAGTAGAATGAAGACTGAGGATCAGTAGCAAGTAGCAGCAGCAGAGACGATATGAAAGCGTACGGGAGACGATTGCACACTTCTTCTCATTTGCTGTTCTCTTTTATTTTGTTTGTAGTTTTTGCTCGTAACTAGTGTCGCTCTTGCTTCTGAACAAGAGAATGTACGTATGTTCTGAGACTTCCACTTTACATAACAATATTATCAGCTTTGTATCAATAATTATATTTTCCAGGAATTTCACGCTCATCCATGGCCGAACGAGCAATGAAAAAAACTCGAGTCAAACAAGCAACACGCGTTCATTGGATTCCAAGTTAAAAATTAAAATGAAAACTCAAGAATCGGATAAAAAGAAAATTGCGGTTTTCAGACAGGACGTTGTGGGTCAGCATGTTAATGCAGTCGTTTGTCGTTTTGGGGATAATATCGGGGATGGGGTAAAGCTTGAAACTTTCATCTTCCACCATATTTTTAAGCTCGAGGGTTCGATAGTTTAATATTGTCTCTACGATCTTTCACTATAAGAACTGTAATGGTTAGTAGTAGCTGGACCACCACCTTCTTTATTGCACATAAGACCCAAAAGATTCGTTTTTCTTGTCCTTTTGCCGTCTGTTTCCATTCCCTGACGGCAAATTTAAACTTCCGGAGCATTTCCATGCAACATATAGTTATTCGCAGGGCTTAAACGATTATGAAAGCTAAAGAAGTTCCTGAAATGTTGAATAGTTTTGGCCATCAGAGAGATGAACGTTGGGTTTCTGAAGAAATAGTTCCAGTTTGCTAATCTTATGATTCTATTGAAATTGTAGGACTTTTTTGATACATGAACACGACAGTAGTGATGTTCTGAAGTTTGGATCTATAATATAGATAATAATAAGAAGTGACTTAGACTTTTAGGAAATGTAAGGGATAAATTGTAGTTTGCTTTTTACGATTTGGCATACAGGAAAATGATGTATTTTTTGGTTAAATATTTAAATATAAATTACATTATTTTTAAAATTACGTAAAAATTATATAAATTGAAAAAATATAATAAAGTTTAGATTAAATTTATAATTTTTTATTATTTTTTTAGAACGGAGAAACTCACAACCGCTAAATCTCCGGATAGATGCAATAGTCTGTAAATCACATCAATCGGGTACTCTGTGTTAGGCAAGCCCTATACGATAGGCTTGATCAAAATAGTGTAGATAGTGGATTTAAACACAGGACCTTTTGATCTCATACCTTCCACTTCACCATC
This sequence comes from Erythroxylum echinodendron, assembly GCA_027575705.1. Taxonomy (NCBI): domain Eukaryota; kingdom Viridiplantae; phylum Streptophyta; class Magnoliopsida; order Malpighiales; family Erythroxylaceae; genus Erythroxylum; species Erythroxylum echinodendron. The sequence goes on from JANZXR010000003.1 coordinate 5,347,357, forward strand.
TCGACCATCCCTTCAGGAGTATAATTTAATTATTAAAACTAAAAAGTAAGATTTAAGATGTTATCGATATTATTTTTAAAATATTAAAATATAATATTATATCATAAATAATAATATAAATTTATTTAAATCTTTTAACAAACATTAAAATGAAACTAAGAAATGACCTTTAATCTATAAAAATTATATGATCATTATTTATAATTTATTAGTAATAGTTATTCTTAAATAATATTTTTTATATTGTGTTTATAACTAACATCTATCAAAATTAAGATAAAGTCCAAATTCAGGTATTTGAAATTTTAATTTTTACAACCTTATATGTTAACAATTAGATTCATTCTTAATATTTTGTTCCATAAAAGTCTTAATTTAAATGCTATAATAAGGATTATTTATATTATATTTTTTTACAATTCTCCATTTATAATATACTAAATATTAATTTATAAAAAACATAAAAATAAAATTCATTATAACGATATCATTATATTATAAACTTATTTATTTAATATTAGAATTTGCTCATTTTTATTAACTTATTTAAGAGAATATTGATTTAGCTTTTTTCAGCAAAAAAAGGATATGAGGGTCCTCTGATTGTTGTTCCTCTAATTTGGGGAAGGACAAAGGCCAATGTCTGTGTGCCTCCAAAAGAGTTTCAATCTTTTAGCACAAAAGCCACTAATTTCAAATTCAGCAGCCATTGGGAGAATCAAATGTGAGAGATTTACCAGTACAAAGTTTTCTTCCATTTCAAAATCGTTCAACTCCGAAACCCGGATGCAGTCTTCAGGAACAGACCCGGACACAGGTTAGTGCAGCAAAGGCGTGACCGTTTTGCAGAAGAGTGCTGTTCTTGGCAACAATGAACCTTTCCCGTCGTTTTCTTTTTTCTTATGTTGAAATTGTAGGTGCCCGCGAAGTCTCTGGTCCTAAAGTTCGTGTCTTTGTGAGGAAGAAGAGAATTAAAAGGACCGTTGCAGACGAGGAGCCTTTACAAGATGCAGACAAAGCAAGGGTCTTTTCCTTTATCTATTTTTTTCCCCTCAAGTTATTGTTGGATCGCTCAAAAACGGCTACTTTCGCTGCTCGTCACTGTTGAAGTTGCGCTTTGTTTGTTTTAAGTTACTCTGATTTGGGTTTTGTTCTAAATGCAAATTTATTAGGTTTTTCTTTTGTAGTTTACGACGCCTAAATGTTTAGTTTGTCAGTTGATTGATAACGAGTGTTGAAACATCTTCTGTTCTTTTTTTTCTCCTATGCAGCTTTGTACTCTTCCAGATATTGAAACATTTGCTTATAAGAAGGCAGATGATTCTGGCCAGCTGCGTAAGTAAGATCATATCATTGTTTTCGTCCTTAAGTGGCTAGACAATATTGAGATACCTAATATATCATGCGCTTTGAGACACGGGTTGGATCTCTTTGCTTTTCTAGTTACAAATTTTACCAACTTGCCTACTTCTAATTTGACTGTTATGCAGCTGACTTGATAATGTTTGTGCCATTGTATTAGGTTAAATGAGTATAATGTAATAGGTTAAGCATAGTAATGCCATCCTCTCCATTATAGGAAAGGAAATAGGATTGGGTGGTCTAGAAATGACGTTCAAGAACATGCATTCCGATAATAACTTAGCTGCATCTCATAATATTATCCTTTTTCGAAGCTATCATTTTCAAGCTTAAATTTGCTTAGTGCCATATGTTGTGTGTAAGGGAAAATCTAATGTTGAACCTATGTCTTCTGCGTTCCTTGGAACACTTCCTTAGAATTGATTTAAATGCTGCTTCGAACTATTGATTTTTTTTCCCTTCCAAATGGTTCTGCAGGGAAGTCAAAAATTGAGGCCATCCCTGTATTATGTGTAGACACCAAAAGTGCTTCTATCACTGGGCCAAAAGGTAGGAAGAAGTGTATATGGACACTAATTATTGTAGGATCCTTAATGAACATATAGGTAGATAGGTTGAGAAGAAATAAACATTCCCAGGTTCTCCTTATTTAAATTTCATGAGACCTGGCATTCTTGTAATTGGAACTACTAATACAATACGACAAAATATCATTGGAGAAAAAATTGTTGATCTGAAAAATTTTAAGACATTGGAATTTCGTCCTTGTTGAGACAGGAAACAAATGGAATTCCATTTGCAGAACGTGGGATTGAAAATACACTCTTACCATTTTATAAGTGAAAATAAACAAACCTTACGTTAAAGCATATCGCCTGCTGATATTCAGTGTAGTTGATTGACTTTGTTAATTTTCTTTTGTTTTTGCCCCTTGTGATTACTTATGTTTTTGTTCATCTCTCAACATGGTGAACTACTGCTAATACAACAAGTGTCAAGAGCTGTTATTGGCTGAGATAACATTTCTGCCTTGTTATAATCCTTCATGGTATCTTATGAATCAACTTAGATGAATCTCCTGCCAACTGGGAAAGGGTCCTTGAAGGAATTCGTCAAATGAGGTCCTCTGAAGATGCACCAGTAGACACCATGGGATGTGAGAAGGCTGGCATTTTGCTTCCGCCTAAGGTAGTATGCTTTCCAATTAATTGCCAATGTAGAGAATATGTACCCTAAGCTGTTGGGATACCCTATACTTGCCCGCCTAATTATGTTAAATAGTTATTGAACCATCACATTTTGTTACATTACTCGACTAGTTGTGGCTTCTTTGTGTAGCAAATATGTACGACATGAAAAGAAATTGGTTGTACTAGAAGATCCATTTTGACGCATTGTGGTCATATATTTGTTAATATCTGTGTGATTGTATTAGCAATAGAATTTGAACCAGCTTTCAAGCTCCTTAAAAATACTAGTATCATTTCATGTACATCTAAATATATCTGAAATTCTTTGGTGACTACCTTTCTAGAGGTAATTGCAGTTTCGATGCTGATAAAGACGTTATGGTCTATTTAGATTTATGCCCTAGAGAACTGTTGTCTTAGATAATTGGGGAGAGTTTTCATTTTGATGGATGATATTTCTTTGATTATTGTCTTCTCATTTGGAAGATTCTGTTCTTATCCATCTTGTTTGGTGTTAGCCATTTTGAGTAATAACCAGCGGATCATTGAAAAAAGAGTAATGGAGAGATATGTAATCTTGCTGACGGTTTTAGATTTGTGTTAGAAAGATGTAAGGGGCATTTTCTTCTAATTTTTGTGCTAAACTTTTGAACATTGGCAGTGGTATTTTTAAGCTGTCAGTTCTTCAAAGACTTAATAAGCTGTTATGTATCTAGTAGGTTATGAGTGTCAAAAACTAATGTTTCAGGTTTTGATGATTTTGCTAAATACTTAACATATTTTTCCTTATGTTCAGCAAAGAAGATTTGCTGTCTTGGCATCGTCACTTTTGTCCAGCCAAACAAAGGATCATGTAACTCACGGTAAGTTTCTTAGTTTTATTACTAAATTTTCTGAGGTTCTGTTTTATTGTTAGAATTTGTATTATGATAGCAAGGTTACTGGTGCACCATATTGTTGATCATTAGTGCGTATTCTGAAGCTGGAATATAACACCAGAAAGATTAAATGGAATACGTAAAACTGAAACACAGATGGTGTCAAGTGCTTGAATGTAAAAAGCAAAAACATCTGGTTGACATTGCTAGAGTTAATATGTTCTGCTCACACTTCTATAAAACTTTTGTGCCCATGTATGTTTGATAATGGAACAATCTTTCATGAGTGAAAAATGTTACAACTTAAGGATCTAGAGATTAGTGTACTATGCATTAACTAATCTTTTGGATCCTGAAATTCTGCAAACTAAGATTTATTTTTTTTGTATACTTATCAGTTGCTATAATATACTTCTTGATATTCACTTAAAAAGCTTGTGTTTTGGACTGCAGGAGCAATTCAGCGTCTCAATCAAAATAATCTGCTGACTGCTGAAACCATTGAAAAGGCAGATGAAACAACTATAAAGGACTTGATTTACCCTGTATGTGTGTCCCGGAGTCGTACTAGATAATGAGATATATTATTAACTTTAGGCTCTTCAAAGGTTTATATTCCCAGTTTTTTTTTTTTTTTTGGGCAGTGATTTGACACAATCTCTATGACATTTCTATTGTAGGTTGGATTTTACACGAGAAAAGCAACCAATTTGAAAAAAATAGCTAAGATCTGCCTTATGAAATACGACGGCGACATACCTAGCACACTGGAGGAATTGCTTTCTCTTCCAGGGATAGGACCTAAGATGGCACACCTGGTCTGTTTATCAATTTATCTTTTTGCCTTTAGAATCAGATCGTGGGAGGGTTAACTTGTTTTCTTAAGAATTCTCTGTTATTGGTGATTTAGGTTATGAATATCGCATGGAACAATGTACAAGGTATATGTGTAGATACCCACGTGCATCGCATTTGCAATCGACTCGGATGGGTATCACGGTCGGGCACAAAGCAGGTATATTTTGTTTTCCTGAAAGATTTCCAGGGCTGCTGACTTGGTGATCGTATTGTCCACAATGAGCTTCCCCTCTCTGGTCTCTTCTGATGATTTCTTATTCTTGAGGCTATTATCATTGAATTTTGATAGAAAACTTCAACTCCTGAAGAAACAAGAGTGGCTTTGCAGCAATGGCTTCCAAAGGAAGAATGGGTTCCAATAAACCCTCTATTGGTAAATCTTAGTTTGTGCAAATACCTATATTTCTTTCTTAGTTTAAGCATATGTTTTTGATGGAACGAATTATTGGGAACAGGTTGGGTTTGGACAGACAATATGCACTCCTCTTAGACCTCGTTGTGGAATGTGCAGTGTGAGTGAGCTTTGCCCTTCTGCATTTAAGGAAACCTCAATTCCTACATCATCAAACCAGAAAGGGTCCAGTCCAAGAAAAAGGTCTTGAATTGTAGTTTTACTTTGCTTCTTGAATGGGCTTGTGGACTCCGAAGGCCACAAAGTGTATTAAAAATTCTAAAACTAGAACTTTGTGTGCCTATAAAAGGGTACTTAAGGCAAAGAGGTGGGCAATCCTTCTTCTCATAAGGATATTCCCCTGTGTTAGTCCATCTTCTCCAAAACTCCTTTACTAAAACTCTTCAAACATTTACTATCTTACTAAAGCCCTATAATTATCTTTTCTCTTACCCTATGCTACTAAAGCTCTTACCTTTTCTTACACCATGCACATAAAACCCTTCCTTCTAAAACAAAAGCCTCCTACTAAGTCCTTTCTTTCTCTTTTATAAAAGGGGATCGGTTCTTCTGTTCTAGAATTCTGGTTCCTCTTGTGCTCAAAACCCTTCAACCATCAAATTTATTGCAATGAATGGCTGAGAGAGCTTTGGGCACAGGAGGAACAAGGATTTGGGAACAGAAGACCTGGTCCCCTATGCAAGACCCTATTGTATTAATGCTTCACAATATTTGAGAGCAATAAAAGTGAGTTTTTTCTTAATCTCTTTTATTAATATATAATGTAAATATTATAATTTGTAAGGGTAAGGTTGTATACTATCAAACCTTTTCAGATTTTACTTTAATGCGAGATTCAGACTGGATGTGATGATAATGATTATAATTTGTAGTAAAGTGGCTCTATCTCATCAAATTATAACATCCATATTTATATTTTATCGTCGTCGTTGTTATTGTTGGCGTTAAATTTAGCGAATTTCTTGTGATTTAACATATTATTAATTTATCCCATGACTTTGGAAAATTATTAACAGCCCAGAACACGTCAAAAAGAAAGGTATGTGACTTAGTCTGTTGTGTAATGTAACATGATTTGCAAACATTAGAAAACTAGTTTTACATGTTATAATAACATGTTCACATGTTTGAGGTATACACAAGAGTTGGAAAAAGAGTGATTTGGGTATCTTGTGTTATATTAAAATAGACAAAAGAAGGTGAAAACAAACAAATGAACACAAGCAAACAAAAGAGATGAAAAGGGATGAAGGTTGTTGCAAGCTGGAGAGGAGGCCATGGGTCCATTTTGCTATGAACCTTTGAGACAAGTTGTGCGAAATTTCTTCAACACCGTTTAACCTAGGCATTGTCCATGTAGGTATAGCTAGGGATTTTGAAAAAGCTTTAAATTTAATAATTTTTTTTATACTAGTACAATTTGCTTCTTCTAATTTTAATGTAAACACTAAATAAATTATAAGTAATAGTCTTGATCTAAATTACATTACTCAGCTAAATCATTTAGTAAATAAATAACTCAAAATTAAGTATGAGTCAATACTTTAAAATTAAGTGATACCTTTAATATAAATCACATAATTAAGAGAAGTTATTTCGTAAGTCAATAACAACAATATCCAGTATGAGTCATGCTGATATTCGAAATTTAGAGAAGTGTGATAGTACGTGACCTTATTCTTAATGAATAGAAAGTCTGTTTCCAAATGACCCATATTTAGTATGTCAATAACTCAAAATTAAATGGCGGGCTTGGTCCAATTAATATTTATAAATTTCAACATATTTTATTACGTAATTATCTTTAAATTATCAAGGTCAAAATTTAACTCAAATATCAATGTTTTAAAAACCAAATCGAAAGTCAAATTGATAAGACAAAAAGTTTAAAACTTAAAAAAGGTTCGATCGGTATTAGGCTGTTAAAAAATCAGTTAAAGATTAAATAAAATTAAAGAATTTGAAATATGATTAAAAGAGATTGTACTTATTTATCAAAGGATTTTAAGTTTAATTGAAAAAAAATTGGTAAATAAAAATTAATTCATTTATAAGAACTTATTAATATATAAAAACTGACCGTTAATTAATAAATTGATCAGTTTTTAACATCAATAGTTATTAAAATAAATCAAACCGAACTGAAAAGTTGAATAGTTCAAAATTTTTATGGTTGAATCAACAAAGTCGGTTAAATTTTTTAATCAACGCAAAACTTTAAAATTTTAATTTAGTATATATACAGTGACAAATTGTATCAATTGAACCTTTCTTGCAGTTAAAATTTAGCCTTTAGTCAGAGACAATTAAGACATGTCCTGACAAGGAATCTCAGTTTGTGAGGCAGTGCTTTGGGATCTTTTTATGTTTTGTGATCACTGATTACCCTAAAGAACACCAGGAAAAAAGGTCCAGGTATTGCAAGCATATACTGAATGATCCTAAAATATCCTGACAAAGCTTACAATTTGTTTCTGCCTTTTCTTGATTCCCTTCCCTTTCACCAATTTCATGAAGCTGCAAAATGTTCTCTTTTGTGGGCCTTTCAAAGTACTATCAAAAACCCTTTGAGGGTTAACAGTATTCTCCAACATTTTTAACCTGTAACCCTTTTAATCAAGACTTTACATCTCCCATCATGGAGTTGTTGCTGTGCATAACTTGGGAACTCTTCTTTTTCCCTTTATTTTCTCTGATTATATCACAATAAATTTATGTTTCGAACGCTTCAATTGTTTTATTTTACAAAAAAAAAAACCTTATTTGTAAGGTTAAAAGGAGTCTCTAACTATGAACTGAGACACCATTCCAGGATGGGTGTGAAGTCTTTTACTAATGTAAACCAATTGTGAAAAGGGGTGTGCATTGTGCAGGATAATTATGCTCTCAAATCTGTCAAATGAAAAGAAGAAAAAGGTAAAGGCTGTGGAGAAAGTCATAGCGTGAATGTACTCACTAACTTAATTAGGTTACTCCAAAGGTAGACCAGAGGCTCCTAGTGATTGCCTTCACATGTCCACCCAGATGGTGGCTCCCTTCACCTCCCTCTCATCATTTTTACACACTATAGCCTTGTGAGAAAGAGAAACAAAACATGAAAAGAGGAAAAGAACAGCGGAGGAATCTTCGTGGTTTGGAGATGGGAAATAAAGTTTGTTGGACAATGAGCAAAAATTATGCAGTGTCTGGAGGATTTCAACCTTCCACTATTGGAGACTGAACTATGTCTTTTTGGTATGTACATTGATACATACATACATGCCTTGTAAAAAAGGACTCTCTTGGATCCTATATCGTCTCAACATTCAAACTAGGCTTACCTTTTCTCGGATTCTTTTGACCAACCCCAGTGAGGGACTTGTTTGATGTTCACATCCCATTTTTACATTGTTTTTATACTCATGAATCTGACAAGATCTAATAGTATACAGTAGAGGGTTTGAAAAAGAAAATCAAAACTTTATATGGGTTCAATCATTTTTTGGGAGGTGAATGGTCAACATTAACACCTCCATTCTGAATTAGTTATGTATACACTAGTAGACTAGGCCATATAGTGCTTATGATATATATATATATATGTCTAGAGACTAAATAGTAGTTCTCCTTTACATGCACAATATGATAACACCTACTTAGCAAACATTGGGACCAAACCCCACATAGCCACTAGATCCATCAAAAGAGATTTGAATCCCCTCTTGCTGGATGTTTCCTACGATGGAAAGTCCTGAAGGGGAAGGCGCAAATGCAAAACAGAAAGTTCCAACATCATCCACTGGGATCAGAAAGTTCCTTGCTGGAAGGGTCAGGATTGGCCCACCCGAGAAGTAAAATGACACGGTGGGCACCCGAACCGACAAAAACCCGTTTAGGTTATAACATGTATCGAATATGGACACCCCGGATGCTCGCGGGAGAGTCCCGGTTTGTGCCACAAAAGCATCCCGGAATGCCTCGTAAGCTGCCGTTGGTAGCCTAGTCACGGCGGTCCCCGTGTCCATTACAACACCACCATTCCCCAGTTCATTCAACTGGAAAGCTTCTTCTGAGACGGCCACCTGCATGCCTCCAACTCCAAGACCCGATAAACCGATGTAGTAGAAACTCGGAACCCGTGGGTTTCGGATCAAAGGGATCCATGCAGCACCCATGGGCAATGCTTCACGCCCGAACTCCAGTGACCCGGATGATTCGGTGCCCCGACTCACCAAACAGTAACTGAATGCACCACCGGTTTGACCACCCAATTGACCCACAAACGACATGTATCCGCCTCCGAGGCCCAACAAGCCGGCGGCACCCACGAACATGCCCCGGTTCCGATGACCACATCCAATAGCCACGTTTCTGACGACAGCTCGACCGAACGTGAGTGTTTCAAGGGCCAATGTCCCCTTTGTGTAGGACCCGTCACCGTACGACACCTCGTATCGACACCGGCCCTCGTTGCAACCGGCGTTCTCAAGCCGATCACACACCGACGAACTACATGACACACCGGTGAACGAAGCAGAATCAGCCGGATCGAATAACGGATCGGTCTGGTGATAACATTGAGTACAAGGTTTGCATTGGACCCAAACTATGTCACTTCCTGTGTCGATAACCATGTCTTGACTTCTCGCCGGGCTGCCAACACCAATTCTAACGAAGTATTCACCACTACCCTCGTCCATGCCGGAGACCACCTCCGACCCGAGATCTTCCACAGCGTAACTCCGGCCTCCGCCGCCTCCGGAAAGCCGACGTACAAGGCTGGCAACCCTCTTGGCGTCTCTCTGCATGCGTGCATGAAAAACTCGGCTGTGGTTGTGAAACTTCATTTTGGAAGAAGTCATCTTTCTGTCTCTGTGCACAAGGGTTAGCTTCCATTTTTGCTGGCTTTCACTGTCACTCTTGTTCTTGACAGGTTCATGGTATTGGTAAGTTGCAAAAGGTCGAGTCTTTGCTTCTGTGATTGCCTGTTTCACATCCAAGTCCTGGAAATCAGGATGTAAAGTTTGTTTCTTTGTGATGGTTTTGGTGGTGGATGTGCCAGTTACAAGTAGTTGTAGCAGTAGTAGTGTGACTGGTAGGACAAGTGCTTGAAATGGTGACATGGTTTCTTGGAATGGTGGGTTTGAGGGGTCTTGTGGTTTGGGAAGGGTGGAGGGTGGATAGCAATTTATTTGGTGTTGGGTTTTAGGAAGTGTAGAAGATTAGTAGATGTAGAAGAAGAGAGAGTGGTGTGGGGATTGAAATAATTGGATGATGGGGTTGCTTATGTCTCTCTCTTTTGTGGTTTTGTGTTCGGATTGATTACATATATATATAATGTTCATGATTATGAGAAGAGATGATTTTCTTTCCTTTATTTTCTTTTGGGGCGGCAAGGGAAGTTAGCATAGCTTTTGTGTTTATTCAAATTCCCATTTCTTTACTCCTTTCAAAGAAAAGGTGAAGATGATGATAATGTGACCATTGAAATGCTTCAAATCATGAATTTGACCATTTGCACACTTTGTGTAATAAGCAGCAAAGTATAAATCATCTCGACTAATTATATCCGCTTTTTGTAATTAGCTTGTCTATCTTTTTCTTTAGCTGACTAATTGGCCTTAGCCAACTCACGTGTGAAATAAAATCAAGTTCCTTTTTCGATAAATAATTTTTAATCTAAAATAAAAATTTGTTGAAAACAAGCAAATTAAAGGGGCTCATAACTTAATAATGTTCATTGCTTGATTGGCAACCATGCCTTTACCTTTTAGTCAACCTCGAAAGTAGAGAATATACAACTTTTCTAGCTACCAAAATAGGATATGTATCAATTATGGTGTTTGTATTTATCTATATATTTATCTAATCTTCACATAAATGTATAGATGAGATTTAATAAAATAAGATTACAAATGAAGATTTGATAGGATCAAAATATGAGTTGAGACACCTCTTCTTGTAGGGTATTCTAATAATAATATACAGCAAAAATTGGTTAATCAAAATAAAAGATTTGTTTCTTTAAAATATGAGATCAATTTTTCCGGGCCATAACTATATGTCAACTTTATTTCACACAATCCCATCTATATAAATATATGAGCCTAAAAAAATAATTGAAGATATAATTGGCAAAGGTTTATAAGACAAAGGATCTCGTCGCTCAAAATATCTGTACCACTTTTGTACAGGAATGCTGGTTGAATATGCATTGTTTTTTCTCTAACCCTGATCTCTCTCTGAAGTGAAATTATCCTAATCCCATGAAATAAATATTAGCAGATTCTTTAATATTAAAAGAAATCAGAAAAATGTCGCATTTATAAAAACTAGTTTACCTAAATAATTATTAACGATCATTATGAATGATAAAATAATTTGTGTTGCAAACTCCACCGGGACTAAAATAATACAAAATTCAATCAGTTCGGTCAATTATAAAAACTTTGTATCGATCAATTTTTCAGTTTATTTTTTAATTTTCAAATTATTTTTATTAATTCTTATTTTAAAAACTGATTAATTTGTCAATTAATCAGTCAATTTTTAGTAACTAATAAATTTTTATAAATCAAAATAAATCAATTAAATTTTATTTAATAATATTTTTTAATTAAACTTCAAATTTTTCGATACAGAAATAATTTCTTTTAATTATATTTCAAATTATTTAATTATATTCAATCTTTAACTAATTTAATTACAATCTGATAACAATTAAATTTTTTAATCTTAAATATCTTATTTTATCGTCTTAACTTTCAGTTCAGTTTTTAAAACGACGAATAAAAATTTTTCTACCAAATTTTGACCAATTGTTCCACCGTAAAATTAACAAAACCTTTCAATAACCTCTCTTCGTCTAAATTCTCTCTTTGGAGCCTCCACTTTATGCTTTTAGCTTCTTTTTCCTATTCTATAATTACACTTGGGCATGGGGAACTTGGTGCCTCCATGAATATAATATATCACTCTTCGGGTATTGTTGTACAGACTCCCCCTAGTTAAAGACAAAGTCAGCCGCAACACTCTTCCTCTGTCGTTGGTACTAGGTCGACCGATGAGTTGAGTGGAAGCTTCACAAGTGATAACAAGGAAAGTACTGTTTGTACCAAAAAGGAATTAAAAAAAAAGCGCACTAATTTGTTGCTAATTTAATAACATTTAGCCTTTTTAAAGCATCCAATAGAAAAGGTTTTGAGATTAAAATAATTATTATATAAATTTAGTAGTACCAACTCGTGCCATCCATTGTATTTCACAATCAGCAGCATACATACACTGCCTTGAGATAGTTGGTAGAGTAAATTAAGCTGAGCAGGGCATAGCCTTTTTGATGAAAAGTTCATAGCTCTCAGTTGTTTATTGTAAGTTTTTAATTACATGCATGTTTGCATGTCCAAAAGCTTGGAAATTGGAGAAGTCACTAATCTCAACTAATCTTGTTTTTCACGGCAGCCAAAAGTGCGATCATTAGAAAGTTTATATCTTTTTTTTTGTTTAATACTAAAAAATACTTTTAAAGATTATTTCAAGTTTTAATGAGTCCAAATTATTAAATTATGATGTCATAATATTAAATTTAAAGTTTTATTAATAAGAATTAATAAAATTTTAACTTAAATCTTTTGATAAAAGTTAAAGTTTTTGCCAATTTACCCCTCATCAAATATGATTTTAGCTTTTCAGCATAACCCTACGGAGACAGCACTTTGATAGAATATCTCCTTTTGACTAATCATTAAAATGTTAAAAGATTTATAAGTGATAAGGATTTGATTATCTAAATGACTAGTTTTACTCGTATTAAAAATTTTAATATAGTATCAGAGTAGGTTTACTCCAAGTTATTCATTTCCTGGTTATCCGTATGGATGTCCAATCCTAATGACTCGGTTCGGTTACCACTGCATTTATTTCAAGTGACAACTAGATATCTAGTTCTAGTTCCAGTTCCAGTTACACTTGAGGAAGAGTGTTAGAGTATCTCATATTGACTAAATATGAAAATGTTAAAGGATTTATAAATGGTAAAGATCAACTATTCAAATGATTAATTCTAGTTATTTTAATAATAATTGACCCAAGTCAATTCTTATTAATAAATCCTATACTTTACCCATATTAAAAATTCTAATACACTTTAAATTAGGGTTTTTGGTTGCCAAAACTAATTTGTTTATCTCAACTTGGCACCTGCCACTATAGTGTCCAGCTTTTCGTTGCAGAAGAGGACAGAATCGTGGACCCAGACCAAACGTTGCGCTTGAAATGGCCCGTTGTCAGCCTAAAGCCTCATGGAAATAAGATAAAGAGTACTGCGTCCTATTTAAAAGATTTATGCATAGGTCATTGGTTTCTCTTTGATTAAGGTTGTAAATTGCTGAATTACATCGATATAAATTTATTAATTTGAAATACGAGAAGGAATATTAGGTATATAAACGAAATAACCAGCCGGATTTGATTAATTTTTTTATTTTAATCTAAGTTCAATAAAATGTCATTTTGATTAAATCGATTTAGTGTTTGATTAATTCAATTGACTTTTTTTCACTTTAATTTTATCTTAAATTCTATCAATTTCATTCTATCTAATCCGATTTGTCATTTTCACATGTAGAGTTTGAGGGCTATAGACATAGAAGTCAGTAAGGTTCACGCGTGAAGAACGATTGCAGGCAAATGCAAGTCGAGTTCATATATTGGGATTGGACCAACAACCGTGCGCATTTTAACACATGAATCAATAATGACGGAGAACATGCATTCAATGAGGTTCAACTCTCTGTCTCTAATATACAACAATACTGTGGTATGTCATGCGTGAGTGTCTTCACTCTCAACCTCAAAGTCTTCGCCAAGGCTCATCCTGAAAGACAATAGACATACAAAAAGGTGAGTACACAACCATATATGTGGTGGGGCAACCAAAGAAGAACTGCCTGAGAATGAGAGGAAAAGAGTATGTGCAAGGTTGTTGTTACGACTTTCGAGTCACTACTTGTCTGGTTCCTTTCAGATAAGGACCAAACACAAACATGGAATGAATTTAAAGGAATCGTGGAGTATGTATACACGGGACGCTGAGTACATTATAGGCTGATTTAACTCGGAGTTTCTTCTTTTTGTTTTTCTACTTCTGTTGAATCTTACAGGAGCTTGAAAACCAAGTTGTTTATGAAATGTTGCATGCAAAATATACTTCTTAGAACTATAGATTTTATGTTATAGTCAAGCAATGTGTCTTCTGTTGTTGCATCATAAGTTTGATTCAAAATCAGTGTCAATAAAATAAGACTCGTACGTTATCATCGATTACCTTTTATCGATCATGATTGAGTAGTGGAAGGTTTGTTTAAGAGCAAAGATAACTCCATTAATGGCGGCTGAGCTCATCGTTTTGGCAGAACTCTACCACAATCAAATCAACTAACAAAGATTTGTTAGCAAAGTAAAATCAGGAGGCATAGGGTCAAGCTAATTTATTTGAGCATCAATCCAACGATAGAAGGACACGTTAAGGTAGGCATGCTTTTAGGTGCTAAAGACGATTAAGACTATATTTGGAATTATTGTTCAATGATTAATTAGAACTCTTGTTAAGAATAGGAATATTTCTTTTATAGAAGTTCTATAAGAAAAAGAGAAGTTAAGTATTTGATAATCATATTAAGTTAAATATAGTTGAATTTAGAGCAATAAGTAAAATTATTATAAATTATGACAAGTAAACAATAATTAAAATATATATTTTTCTTACCATGATAATGTAATAATATTAATTTTAAGACCTAATAGAAGGTCATTTATTAAAACAATTTAATTTTCAATTGAAATTAATCAATGAAATAATTTCTTATAACTTAAAATAACAATAACAACAACAACACTCATTTTTTGCTGAAATGTGGGATTTAGAAAAATCTAATAATACGTATCTTTATTCTTTGAAAGTAAAATAGTTGTTTCCAATAAATACATATGTATATTAATTATTTTAAAATCTTAACAAGAATCTGCATCTATTTTCTTCTTGTCCTTAGCTAGATACTTAAAACCCGAGAGGGTTCGACTTTGATCAATCATTTACTCGTCTCGATGCAAAATAAGCATAAGAATTCTTCTATAATTCATTGAAGAATGCAAATTAGTATTAGACAATATACAACAACAATTTAGTAAAAAATTTGCTGAAATGCGAAGCCTCGGAAGATTCAGTAATAGACGATGTATCCCTAAGTAATTGAAAGATAGTTTCGTATTAGACGATATATTTGGAGTAATTATATTACGAACTTGTGCAAGAGCTTCTTAATTTTAAATAAAATCTCAATTTTATCCCAAAAAAAAAAGGTTGTAATTAAGTTGGGGTAGCAAAAAACTAACCTAGCTATGCATGTAATTATTGTCAATGAAAAGCAAATCTCATAGATAATTCAGAATTCTGAATATATATATTATGAGATTAAGAAGAAGAACTCGTTACTGGTTCCTAAATACGACAAAGACCAACCAAGAACACATGATAGCATAGAAAATTAAAAACCAACTATGGTGGGAATGTCACAAACAGAATAGAAAATCAGAGTTGGAAGTGAAAAAGAGATACGCACTTAGGCAATAATTGAGACATTATTACCACCTAAAAGTATATCTCTTTTTTAATCACCTACTTTTTAATTATTTCTTTCTACTTTTCTAGATTTTTTAATTCTTTCACGCATGCACATACATAAAGAATGGAGCTCATTACGTGTAAATATAATGTGTATGCATGAGTTAATCTTCAGCTATGCACCCACGAAAGAATAGTAAGATCGATCGATACTCATTAAGATCATTAAGTAACTTATTAATCCAATAGCATATTATAGATGATACAAACCTAATCATATGTAAATAATTACAAAAGAGAGACTATTATTATGACTCGAATCCGTGACCTTTCAGTCACTACGAATTAACTTTATCAATCGTTCGAAAACTCACCCTCTTTGTTAAGAAGAAGAATCTTAAAGTATGATCACAAATATAATCATAGGTAAAACAACTAATAACTTATGTTTACACACACACATGATCTTGTAGCAATTGATATGTGTATATCTTAGATCACGAACCAATATTGTCGCAAACACTTTGTAGTGGTCCTTTGCTGGCCTTGTGAATAATTAAAGGAAAGTTGATATACATGCATGCAGGAGAGGTCTGAGTGGAGATAAACCCTATCACTTTCAATGTCCCAAGAAGTGATATACACAGAAATCAAAAGAAATAGAAGCAACCACTTTCTTTTGTGGT
>JANZXR010000003.1:5366840-5394099 GCA_027575705.1 Erythroxylum echinodendron
CCTCTGAAGACGGAACAAAAATGAGTGAAGACAGCAAGCAAACAGGATGAAGGACAGAACTTTTGCGTCCTTGTCCACCGTCCTCACCCCTGAGGACGCTAACCAAACGCAGGGTAAGAGTCTCCAGTTCTAGTCTTGATTTCGAGTCTTTCAGAATTTCTCAAGACTTACAAACGTTTGAGGTTGAGCTGGAATCTCTTAACCAACACTTAGGCTGAGCCTGGCTTGAACTCGTAGGGTCGCAATACTTATGTTGTATTAACATGCAGTGCTTGCTTTGCTAGAAAGCTTGCCGGAGATTGGAGTCAATCGCATCATGACTCGTAAGGCTAAGGCACGAAATTTTATTTCACTCTTTAAATCAGGATCGTCGTATCAACTTAAAGAGCAATTCTTTAAAGTGCATAATTGTATGGTTTTCTTTGCTTTGTGATAAAGAGTTACCGAGCCCTTCGAACAACTGATCTTCCTCAACCTCAAATGGACTGTAAAAGCATATTAAAGTCTGCAAAAGATGGTCAGGCTACAAGTGAGCACAGAAAGACTGAGATCCCTTAATAAGATATTCTTATGAAGTTTATGAGTAGACTCTGTATGGTTCTGTACTTCTGTAAAGAAGCAGTATGGGTGAGCTCTGTCAACTTTTCCACGCCACCTTGACACCTGATTACATGAATTTCTGTGATTTTTGGGATTTGCAGTTGCTCCATGAACAGGAAACCCTTCTACATCCAGGACAGGTCAATTCATTATTCATTCCCATCAACCGCTGGCATTACTTAGTCTTAGGATGGCTTATTCATTTTTTAATACTCAGGAAAGTATATAGAATGCACGGATAGTGCAGAACAAAGCCAAATTGGAGATGTATACAAACTTTAGCTCCTTGTTATTCTTTTTTTTTTTTTTTGGTTTGAAAAGAGAAAAAATTGAATTAATAAAGAATGAGGTTACAGAACAACGGATGTCTAAGGGTATACCCTTTAGCATTCAACACAACAAAGAAGAACTACCAAATAATAGATCCGGCCCAATACAAATTCAATAAGATAAAATTACATTAAAGATTAAACACACTTTGGATCCAACTTAAACATGAGAATGGTCATGGTATGAGTATGTGACAGGAGTTGGTAAAGCACAATGCAAAGAGAAAAGGCATGCATGATGCATAACAAGTAGTAGGTGCAAAGAACATCCAGTAAATCAGGAATTGATACGATAGGGCACATTTTCACAGTACAAGATTGTTCACCCTCTCAAGCAGATTAAGTCTGCCATTAAAACAAACATCCATTGATTGGGGGTCTCTCACGTGAACTTCAGTACCCAAAGTTCAAATACTGTTGATTTTCGTAAATACGTAGTACTCCATTGTTAATATTAGTATTCCTCCTCTTCTTCCTCTGCCAAGTAGACAAACGAAGACGACGTTCCCAAGTTCAACCCGACAGAGCCCCGGGACTGGACCCAAATCCACGAGGTTTTGGTTTTTTATTACAGCATGTTTTGTTCAATTAGTGGAATAAATAAAGAATAAAATGATTATTTTTAAGAATAAAAAAAATAAATAGGATGAAATGAATATTATTTTATTTAATTTAGTTTTAAAAAATTTTTATATCAATCTTTAGTTTGAAAACGTAATTTGAAATAACTAATAAAAAGAATAAAATATTCATTATAGTCATCACTAACTACATTATTATTGTTATTATTATTGTTATTATTACAATTATTATTATTATTATTAATTTTCTTCTTATTATTATTAAATTTCTTATTATTATTAATTTTCTTCTTCTTCTTCTTATTAATTATTATCATTATAATAATAATTATTATTATTCTTATTATTATTATTAATTTCTTCTTCTTCTTCTTCTTATTAATTATTATTTTATCATTGTTATTATTAAATTCCTTACTATTATTAAATTTCTTCTCCTCCTTCTTATTAATTATTAATTTCATTATTATCATCATCATCATTATTATTAATAATTTTCTTCTTCTTCTTCTTCTTCTTATTATTATTATTATTAATGTTCTTGTTATTATTATCATTATGTAAATCTCCAATTATACCCATCATGATGCAAATTATGCTGTGCTTAATTTTTCCTTCATATATTTAGTAGATTTGGTCCAATTCATGTCAACATTCATTATATAGTCTCAATTAAGTCATGGAGATGATGGAAATTGATATCATTCCATTAGAGCAAATGAGCCATTATAAAAAAGAAAAAAAGAAACAAGTCAAACTCACACGCAATTAAGACTTTTTACAGTCGTGGGAAGAAAAAGCAATTGAACATTTGTATGCTGTCCATTCATCAAATCCGGTGGTGAAAGCTTCAAGTCCTGACATGAAATATAGGCATAGGATATTATAAAATAGCAACCGTGCAGGACTTGATTTGATATACTCTTATGTTTGCAGCCTTTTCTCCCCTCTGGACCTTGGCCATAATCTGCATTTCAATAACGAAATGAACAAGCAGTATAGTAGTGTCCAGCTTTATGGCCATAAATCTGAGTAGGAACAAGAACGTGATATTACTAAAGAAATTCACAACATCAGTTGATCATTGTATGGATGCTAATCCCCATGCACTCACATATCTATTATTAGAGTTGCATAAATATTTACCTCCATGTATGACTTTGGCATTGGTGCAGCAGAAGGTTCTGCAGCTGTAGGTGGGGAGTAAGATCTCACTGTCAACTAAAATTATCAAAGAACTTTAACACCAACTACGAAAGGAAGTAAACAAGAACCAGAATCACACTTGATCGAAGAAAACCTGAGTGCAAGTCAAATTCTGTCTTTCCGTTCCCATAAATTTGCTGGAAGGTAAAAGAACATTTGTTGGATATTTGAGAACTTCCCAAAGATCTATTGCTCGCATCTCAAAAAAAAAAAAAAAAAAACCATATGTCAACAGTTCATGTTCAGATTACCTTAGTATTTGCGGTTGAGGTTCTATGATCATCTTCATTGACATGAAAAGCTCCTCGATGGTTTTCACAAAGTCCTGAGACAAAATAAGAACATATCGACATATCTACTTGCAGCTATACATAAGATTTACAAAGCCTGACAAGATCTATTATCTGAAAAAATTTCAGTGACAAAAGACATGAGATTTTGCAAACGAAGCTAAAGGACCTTCTTGAGTACTTCCAATTCATGTGGGGACCCCATAGAATAATTAAGTTTGCAAACAACTGATCCATGGATAAGATATAATGGACAAACAAATTACAAAATTCATGTATGAACACTGAAAAAATCAAGCAAAATCAATCAGACATTACAATTGTAGAGAGAAAAAAAGAGTTGTTTTCTACTCTTGCACTTAAAAAATCTTTAAATGATTTCTACTAGATATTCTACTCAACTTGCAGAAAATAATATATTAGGTAGTTCCTACAGATCTACATATTAATCAACAGATGACATGCCTAAGAAGTCTAAACATAAGGATATCTCCAGCCCGTTAAAGCTAAGGTACCCAAGCCTAAACTGCTCTAGGAAAAAGCTGAAAGCGCAAATAAGTTCAGACACTTTCTAGCACTCAATGAATTCATTAGGGTGTATAAAGCTTGCTGTCAAATAAGCACAGCACAGCATTGGAAAGAATTGACATTATAGTGAAGGCATACTGAAAAAATCCCAGCATGATAAAGAAAAGACAATTATCCAATAATTCTAGTCCATTAAAGACAATGTATTCTTGAAAATTTTGGCCTATGAGATTCAATTATTAATAAAAGGTATCACAATTGTCAAAGCATGTAGATCCGCTCATTTAAGAATGAAACAATGAACAGAACTTTTTAGTCCACATTGCATTTCTCTAAGAGCAAGAACCCCAGATACAATCTCATCTAATAGGTTTATCCATAGGATGGACAAAATGAACCTCGACTATACATATGGTGCATCTGCTAGCTTGATAAGAAATACAAAATTCATTACCTTCCAATTTGCGTATTGCAGTAGTCATGATTTCATTTCCTGCACTTGCACGTCCAAGAGATTCACGAATTCCTGAAAGGATCTCTTCTTTGAAATCGGAAGATATAAAACATTAGCAATTCTAAATCTAATTACCAATAACAAATTATATCGCAATAAGAGAACAACAACTTATGATCATGGAATAATGAAAAAATCTCTGTTCATTCACCTTGATTTTTTGAATCCAACAATTCCTGACTAGCTTTCGCGACATCAGCACTCTAGCTGCAGCTGACTTTGCTGCAACAGCTGCTTCTTCTGCTAAACTGGGCTTTGCAATAGATTTCTCGACAACATCATCCTCTTCTTCCAACACAACGTTACGTATCCAAGACTTCAACCTCGGTACAATAGTATCCTGAAAAAAGAGATGTATGATCTTTTTTGTCCTATGCTTAGGGGGTCAAGTCATAATATTAGAAAAAACCCCCAAAGTGAAACCTGTGGCTATCATACTACCTAAGTCAATCCATCAGTTCATAGACATTTCAAGATCCTATTTGATTTAAACACAAATTTTTTCATGTCCTCTTTAAGAAATCACAGCAAATCTTTGTCCTACTCGAATAAAAAAAAATTCTCTGAAAAAGTTTTTAGCTTGCTCATTCCAAGAAATCAAGAACGGTTAAGTATTGCTCATTCGAAAATTTATACAGATAAGACTGTAACAGGATAAAGTTATACTGAACAAAGAATAACACCACACAATCAAAGAAAACAACAAAGAGAAGCAAAACCGAACTTGGGTTTTGGGTTTTCATCGTCGGAACTGGGAAGAGGCGAAGTCGGAGTTGTCATACCAAACCTCTGTTGAGTAAATTCCGAAACAAAAAGGTACTCACCAACAATTAATAAGAAAACCCAACTAAAACAGAAAGAAGAAAGACGAAAGACGATGGAATAAAGGAAAGCAAATACCAAAATGGGAAATAAAGCTGGTGGTGAACAAATACAGGACGATGACTAAATGAAGATGATGTGAGAAGGAACAGTCGTCAGAGCTACTCTCGCATTTCGAAGTGAGTAATGTGTTTTTCTTCGATTAGAGGCCTAAGAAATAAGGATAATAATAAGCTAAACAGAAGGACCCGCACAGATACAGGGAAGAGACGGGAAGCAGACAAATTCCAAAGCAAAAACTTGGTCAAGTTGATTGGAAGAGACGGGAAGGCCAAACAAGCATCAAAAAAGCTACTTGGCTGAAGAGGTAAGCTAAACAACCACAGTTATAGCAAAAACTAAAAAAAAATTAGCGCTTGCAGATAAATGTTAGAGAAAAGATAAGAGCGTGAAGAGCGAGAGAGACAAGAGTTGAAGGCGCGAGCATGAAGACTCTGCAGGGATATAGCGGTCCTCAACGCATAATGGTTATTTCGATATGCGCAGAACAGGTAAAAACAAGTCTTTACCCATTCCCATGTTTTAGGAACAATTAAAGTCAAGAATAACTATTTTATATCTTTTTTCTAAACAGGGCATGAAAAGAATTTTAAGAAATTTGACGACAGAAGCATAGGACCCCACCGAACCAAGGTTTTAAGGTCTTGGTTCTTATTTCTTAAAACCCCAAAACGCATACATAACATAACGCAACCGCTCTCCCTATTTCACCTCTTTGACTCTGTAGCTCCCCGTACCCGCCTCCTTGCGGTGGCGATTTCTTGATTTTCACTCCGACAACTTACAATGGCGACGAATATCGGCCACACAGCTACCGCAACGGCGAACAAAATCAAAGAAGTTCCGAATAAAGTGGACTACTTGAACCTTCCTTGCCCTATTCCCTATGAGGAGCTCCACCGTGAAGCGCTTAGTATGGTTTTTCTTAATGCCCTTTTCGCTGCTTGTTCTCATTTATCGTTCTAATAAGTGATTCCCATTTGGGTTTCATCAAATGTTCCTTTGTTTTTTATGTGTCAGTTTATTTGTCTTGAGCTGTGTCGATACTGTTGGATCTTTTTATTGATTTGTTTTGTTTACTTATCATTAATTTTATTAAGTGTAAGATGAAGTTTTGGGATTGAAAGTTTGCGTCTTTTGAAGTGCTGATTTTGAATTTATCGAAATGGCTTCACAGTGTCCTTAAAGCCAGAGCTGTTTGAGGGTTTGCGCTTTGATTTTACCAAAGGCCTGAATCAGAAATTCTCACTCAGTCACAGGTGCATTTGGCTCTTTTTCTTTCGGTTTAAGGAAAAGAGTTCTTCTTTTCCCTCTCAAGTTATTTATACCGTTTGCCATTTGCTTCACTCTTCATTTCTTATTCATTCTGGTTAATGATGATTTTATCAACCATCTATCAGCGTGTTCATGGGACCTACAGAAATTCCTTCACAGTCTTCTGAAGCTATAAAGATTCCAACTGCTCACTATGAGTTTGGTGCTAATTTCATAGACCCGCAGGTAGGAAGTCACTGGCTTGTTTTAGCTGTTTCTCCTTTTGTGATAATCACATTGAGATAATTGGCGAGTTAAAGTCGTGAGATTGGTGATGGGATATTGATAGTTGATGCTTTTTGGGAGGGTCTTGACTGATGGGAGAGTCAATGCAAGAGTGAAATGTGATTTGACTGATAATCTCGCCTTGAAGGCTAATGCTCAGGTATAAAATACTCATTTTGATCAAAATTTCTCTCCTTTTTTCTTTATCTTTTGTTTTATTATTTTAATGAATCGGAAGAAAAGAAAGGGGTGGAGGAGCTACCTGTTCATGGATTTGTAACTGTGCTATGCTTTGTTTCTTCCTTTCTGTCCAGCTTACCAGTGAGCCTCATATGTCACACGCCATGTTCAACTTTGATTACAAGGTCTAGTACTCGTACTTTATCACTATAGAATCATATATGAGGATGCAATTGTTGTAACTGAAATGATACTCTTGTTAAAATAGAGGCATATTAACAGCAGCATAAGTTATCTTAAAGCTGATATAGTTCCTTTCTGTATCTAGCTTAGAGGGAAGGAAAATGCATAATCACTTAGGCTATTGCTGTTCCATGGGAAGTTGTTTAACTGCGGTAAGGCTTCCCATATAGTTAAGTAAGAATAAGCAAGCTGAAATATGCGTAGGGAGAAATAGCTAGATACAAAGTCAAGATTGATTTCTAAATTAGATTGGCATGAACCTTGTCATATATTCTGAGTGATATTGTAATTGCACGGGGGCTACCATCTGGGTAGAATCTGACATCCAATGGTTTTGCTTGTCATGTTTAAGGTAAGTGAATCCAGTCCTTTACATGTGTTGTGTCCGTATAACTACTGTAAGAAAATGACTAATCCTTAATTTTGTCTTTTCATTTTTGGGGATTGCTCCAACTTTTTAGAGGACAACGAAACCTGCTGGTTGACTTTGGATCTTTCCTTTTTGAGTTTTACATGTTGCGTGTCTGCTGCTTACCGATGAGAACTAATAATACAAATGATCTTGTGAGAGACAATTACCACTGATGGTATGGTAAAAAAGTGTTTACTTAACATATTCTGGATAGGAGTCATGGCTGGAGGTCCTAAGAAAGTATGATAATGCCATTATGTTTTTGTAATTTCTTTATTGAGATTCTTATGATGCTTTCCACTAGAAATTCTGGTGATTTGATTGAGTAATTGCAATTCGTTTTCTTTTGAGAGTTTTTTCTGCCCTGTGTTTACATTTTTTTCCATCAAGCAGGGTAAAGATTATAGGACTCAACTACAACTTGGTAATGGTGCTCTATTTGGAGCCAGCTATATTCAGGTATATGTTGACTTAATCCATGAAATTTCTTATATGTTACAGTCCAATTCTCGAAAGTTATGAAGAATATATTTTGTTGTGGTATGCCGTTTATGTGTAATATTTTGTGGTCGTAATTATTATGAAAGAGGGACAAAAGCATGGTGAGATCTAAAACATTTTAAGATTTTGTCTAGTGGTCGAATCCTTTTTTTCTACAGTTCATCTCTAAACTAATTATTGAAGAAAGAAACTTGTAAAAAATCCCTCTGTTACTCCTTCAATGAAGTTGCTACATACTTGATCGAAGAGGGGACTTAGTAGCATGTTCACTGGTGTGTTTAGGATTCATTTGCCAATAGGGATGATAATGGGTCAGGCCAGGCCGACACCCATTGCTCACAGCTGGATTCCTGCCTGAGCTTGCTCGGGCCGCTACTAAAAAGGATGACGATTTGGTTTGTAGGTTTTTAAATCTACAGACGAACACGACGTCATTTTGGTGGAAGGGTTCGGGCGGGCCAGGCTGAAATTACCATTCCTATCTTTTGTCCTTGAATGAATAATTTTTTAAAAAGTAGATTGTTGGTAGTCCTATTCAAGTCAGGCTGTATTTTCAATGGACATTCTGGTCATTTCCAACAGAATTATAACTTTTTACTAGTTTAATTATCCCTTTGAAAAATTCAAATGATTAAATATTGATCTCAAACAAGTGACGCTTCTTGGTACATTGAATGCCGAATTTGTGAAAAGTTTAAGTTAAGTAGATAAGAAGCAGCCTAAGAAATGTGAACGAGGCCTTGAATCTATAATATGAACAAGGAAGTGCAATTGTTTGGAGTTTGATTTGACATATGTCTTAGTCTTGGTAAATAATTGTAAAGCTTTATTCTCCAATCTGTGGAAACAGATTCAACAACAGTCGAATAAATGTTTTCATTGTAAAAAAAGTCGGCTGAACTTCCTTCAAATAATGCACCATGAGTTGAGTTATAGGAATGAATTGGATTCCTAGATTGGTGTTAGAGATAAGTTACTACATGAGCACACTTTGGACCATATGAAAATGATGACGATTGTAAGATTTTGACAGGAAGGAAGAGGATTAAGAAATGCTAGAAGATTAACATGAAAATAGCCATTTAGGGGTTCTAATGCTTTGAAGAATTAAGCCATGTATGCAAGAAAGATATAGGGAAATTTAAGAAGATGAAGCATCAAAATACCAGAATATATAAGATAATCAAAATTTTGAAGAAACCTAGAAAATCCCTTATTTGTTCAGAAAATAGCTACAAAATTTAAAATGTTAAGGCTTGCTGATTGTGTGTTTGTGTAACATATTGTTTAGTAACATACTGAACTTGAAATGATTCTGAATGCGACATAAGCTAGGTTTTACACTTAAGCAGGTAATATAGGACCTTTTGCCAGTATTTCAATTTGTAATTCTACAAGATTATCTATAGTTATCATGAGTAATTTCAGTCTGTCAATGAATTCCATTTAACAGAACAAATCAAAATAAAAGTTCAACCATAGACAGTGTGGTGAGGGAGAACTTGTATACACGTTCTTGTCTAAGGAAATTAATCGTGTAGGACTGGA
This sequence comes from Erythroxylum echinodendron, assembly GCA_027575705.1. Classification (NCBI taxonomy): domain Eukaryota; kingdom Viridiplantae; phylum Streptophyta; class Magnoliopsida; order Malpighiales; family Erythroxylaceae; genus Erythroxylum; species Erythroxylum echinodendron. The sequence goes on from JANZXR010000003.1 coordinate 5,376,194, forward strand.
GGTTAATTCAGATGTGGAGAAATAGAACTCCCAATTGATTTTTAAACTGTCGATGCAAGTTACCAATATGATTTACATACATTTGAAATTATTTCTTTTGCTTATATCTTTCACTCTCTCATCAAGATGGTTAGTTATACTTGTTAGTTGTTATTACTTAGGCAAAGTGCATCAGATAACTCATCACTCTTCTCTTCTGCAGAGTGTAACTCCTCATGTGTCTTTGGGTGGAGAAGTATTTTGGGCTGGTCAGCATCGCAAGTCTGGTATTGGATATGCTGCTCGGTATGAGACGGATGAGCTGGTATTTTGACATGGCTTGAATCCTTTTACTTATCCAGAACCAAATAATTATTGTACAATCATTTATTACTTCTACGAAGCTCCTGTTTCTTTGAAAATTTTAATTTTGCTCCATTATTTTTCTTATTTAACAATTCCATGAGGGGCATTGAATGCTTACCAGAAGAGGCATTGAAAAAATCTTGTTTTCAAAATCTAAAGGATTATGTACTTATCAGTTTGAATATTTCAATGAAGTCTTGCTGCAGTTCCAATTGTTAGAACTGATAATTGTTAGAGAGCAAAAGGATCTCTTTATCAAGGAAGTTCTCTAAACATTCTACGACTTTCAGTAGAAAGGAGTTCATACTCAAATATATCTTTTGTTTCCATCAAGCATCTTTTGTTTCTCACTTTAAAAACTATTTCATACCTGCAGGTTGCCACTGGGCAAGTTGCTAGCACTGGAATGGTTGCTTTGAGCTATGTTCAGAAGCTTTCTCAGAAGGTAGTTAAGTTTCTTGAGATAGCTGATGCGATAGCTAACCTCTATTCTAATCCTATTTTGTTCAATTAAGGTGTCACTGGCTACAGATTTCATGTACAACTACATGTCAAAAGATGTCACATCAAGCGTTGGATATGATTACGTCCTAAGACAAGTAGGTTCTTTGTCTCATGTGAAACATAATTTGAGAGCATTTTACATTCACAATTTCAGCGACGAAAATCGGTTGGCAAAAAAGTTTGGCATATTGTGGTGAATGTATCTCTACTTAAATATTCTATTAGACTCTATCTCAAATTTCAGTGTCCTTGGTCTAGATATGTTCCTTCAAAAATTGTGAGTTGAAATAGTCCGTTCACAAAGTGGTTTATATATGTTTCATCATTCACTTATTGTTTGCTATTTAGCTTTGGATTTTTATATTGCAAGGAAAACCTTCATTCTAGAAACGTGTGTTATTCCGCTAATTGTTTAAACCAGTGTCTTCAGGGGGTTTAACTGCAAACTTTTACGTAACTAGATGGTTAGCTTCTTCGATTTGTAGACAGGAGTCTTGCAATTAATTTTTTTTCCTTATACTTTTCAATTTTAATTTACAACTTTTTGGTTTTCTTTCTTTAATCTTTTCTGCATGCAAATTATGATCTTTTCAAAAAAGCACAGCAGGTTGCAGCCCAAGTAAAGAGAAAACATATCATTCCAAGGAAGAGAATCAACAAGATTTTCCACCATGAGGGCATTTTCTATTGGTGAAAATATAAACATAATTCCATTGGGAAGCACTTCTGTTTTGTTCCTTCGTATTTTGTTAGTGAAAATTTAAACATAATCCTATGGGGGGAACAACTAAAAATATAGCTTGGGATCACCTTTTATTTCTTTTACTATACAATCACAATTATCTATTCAAGTCAGAAATTTTCATTAAGCTAACAAAGATGTGTTTATTTGCAAGTTATAAGGGCAGCCCCTTTTGTGCAAGTCATATATGTTTGCAAATACTTATTTTGCTGGTGAGACAGTTAACTAGGGCAATCATGATCTCGATAAATGATGTTGCTTTTATTCCACGATTATTACTTGTTCACAAATATTTTTTTCTCCTTTGGCTTCTGGTTTGTTTACTTGACCAACTACTTGTACCTAAAATTTCCAGTCAATTGTTTAATAGTTGCAAACGTACATGTGTTTGATCATCATATTGTAACTGATAACCTTGGCAGACTCTGCATTCCAGGACACTAGAATAGTCTTTGGTGAAACTCAAAAATTTTACACTCTTTGCGATTGTTTCAGGCTCGTTTAAGAGGTAAGATTGACTCCAATGGCTGCGTATCAGCTTTCTTGGAAGAGCGCCTGAGCATGGGCCTCATGTTCATTCTTTCAGCAGAGGTAACTGGTTACTTTTACACATCTCTTGGTAGAATTTCTTGTTATCAGTTCCTAAGAAAATGCAATACCTTTTTAATTGTACTTCTGCTGTCATGGTTTTAGTAGTAACGGCCATCTAATTTACCTTTTCATTCTTGTTCATCATTTTAAGTTTGAATATTCCGACCGATTGTGATAAATAGTTCTGCATTTATGTTTTGCAGTTAGATCATAGGAAGAAAGACTACAAATTTGGGTTCGGGTTGACGGTGGGGTGATTGAGTTTAACCCTGGAAGAGTTACTTGCAATTTCTCACAAACTTGGCACTTGCTGCTAGTTACCCCACATTCTTTTTGGGTTAACTTTACGATTAGTTTCAACATAAAGAGATCTTTTTGTACTGGTATTTGGTTACATTACTTGCGCGGCAGCATGAGATGCTGCAAACAGTTTAAGGCGCAGTATTCATTGATTTAGTAGTTGGAAGTTCTTGAATTTCTCTGCTCCAAAGTTGTATTACTTTGCACCTGTGAAAAGTAGCAATGCCTTCGATACTTATGCTTTCTGAATGACCACCAAAGACTGTTTAGCTTATAGTTGATTGCGTATCATGTAGAGGTGAGAGTTGATCTGATTTTTAAGTATTTATGAATGATCTAAGGACCACTGAGCAGAGCACCATCAAACATCTCAAAATTTGACATTACACTTTTGTGGTAAATCCTAATGAAAGAGCTGACTTACAAATTTGGGATTAAGTATAAATTAGATTAAAGAAATTTGTAAATGCCACCCCTCTAATTCATATATGTCATATAGTAAAGGAGGGAGGACTGAGATACTCAAAATACATTGGTGGTGGCTGAGTGATGAAGAAGACAACAAGAGAAGTAAGAGAAAAAAGAACGAAGGAAGAAGAGGAAGTAGATCAACTGCTTCAAGCTGCTCAGGATGATTTGGTTTTGAAGCTTTCCGTGGATTCTCACATGTCCCGCGTCGATTACTTTGGATTGCCTGCTGATCTGCAACGTCGATTCCAAGCCCTCAAATCTCCATCCCCACCCATCACCAATCGATCATCATCTTCTTCTAGTACCGCCGTAGTCGCCGAATTAGATGCTAATGTTAATTCTGATCAGCAAGTAGATAATCTCTTATCTCGATTCGCTGCTCTCAAAGCTCCTTCTTCTTCTTCTTCGTCTCCAATAACAGCCGTTACTACTACTGAATCAAAAATTGATCTCCAAGAAGAAGAAGACGAAGATGAGGTAGAGAAGATTATTCAGTGGGCCAAAGACGCCGCTCGTCTCGATCCTTCTCCAACATCCGACGACGACGAGGAGGAAGAGGAGGAGATAACAGATGATGACGACGACGACGATAAACCCAAGGTGGGTCTTCTTCAAAACCGTAAATGACTCTTAAGCGAGCATATTTATATTTTGACTATTTGTTTGTGCAGTTGGGATCTATCTCTGTGTGCGGATTTTTCATTTAAGCTATAGAATAGGCTTTTTTGATCTGCTGCAATCGTGAGGTGTATGAATTTTGATTCGAGGTTGCATGATTGAAGTTGAACCATGTTTCTTAAAATACAAATGTTAGCCAGACAGCAGCAACCTGCTGTTCCAACCCTTTTGGAGCAAGCATAATCCTCAACAACACTTGTAAGAATACAATCTCTAAAACAATTGAACAAAATGCTTTCAATTCTTAGCCCAAAATGATTTGAATCCTGCTGCAGTTCTTTCCTCTGTACTCTGCTCTGCAAATATGGAGAACACTGTGGTTAAAAAATTCGTCCCAAGTACAGTCCAGTGTGATAACAAGTACAAATAGCAAACCAAACATCACATGTTGCCCTCACCGTTAATTCTGTTAGCAAACTTGTTGGTTCTTCCACATGTATGTATGTTGGAAATAGAAGAGAAGGTATGATAGCCATTACCTTGCTGAAATCAACGGAACTCGTCATGGAAGCCATAGTCATCTTCGTCGTCCTCTTCACTAAAAACTGCATTTTTACCTTAAAGCTCAGTGGCAATCATTAAGAACCAAGCCAGACTACCAATTTAAACATCATGCTCTGCTGCTCATCTCCTTACAGTGATGACATTGTGCAATCATGCAACCAATTAACGTCATCAGACTTTTAACTTTTAGTACCAGGGCTGACGGTGTGCACATAGGACATAATCGGGCATACAAATGGGAATAGAGCAACCATCAAGACGCACCAATCCCAATAACTATTTAGATACATATACTGTTTGGTGCAACACCAAGTTCCAGCGAAACCAAATTTCCTAGCAAGACTGTTCCTACGAATCAAAGATAGTTTGATGATCCACATGAAATCAAAATTTATGAAGAAGATTTCATTGGCTACAGATGACAATGCTGTCCTGCAGAGTCATTGTTCTATATCAAAGAGCAACGACCATGATGGTGTCTGCTGGCAGTTTTTACATTGAATACATCACTTTGCAGTGCCCTTATCATGCTTGAGACTTTGAGAAAATGTGTATATCCTGACATGCATATCCAGTTATGTACAACTGCAACACCTTCCATTTATATTAATAGAACCTTCCTTATCGATTTTAGCAAATGTTGAAATTCCCCCTTATCTACAAGCCATCCTTGACCCTAGACTTCACAAAAACCAACCTCAGATTTGGTACACTGGGAAGGCTTGTCACCAGCGGAAGTTTCTTGGGAGGATCTTCCTCCTTTTCCCGAGACGCTAGTTTATCAAAGAAGTGGTACGATTTCACAGAGTTGACAGAGGAAAGAAGTTACAATTAGCAACTATCTCTTAGCTCTTCAAAGATTTTACTCTTCCTTTGATAACTCCAGAGATTTCAGATTTAGTTGAAGATTTTACTCTTCCTTTGATAACTCCAGGGATTTCAGATTTATGAGGTTTGTCAATTCCTGTTGTTTTGTAATAGTGCTTGTATGACTCTCATTAAAAGGAATACTTATTTTGACTTCTTTGAGGATATGCTTAATTAAGAGTTTATTAATAAAATGAAATATAATATTATTCAATCTTTTGACGGGAAGATTTGTAATAGAATGAATTTGAATGTGATGAAAAAGAAAGGTTCATATTATATGTTATTTTATCCTAAATAATAAAAATAAAAAACCTCTGATTCAAAAAATTTAAGATAAAATATAAAATGATAAACAACTTTATACTATATTACATTTTAAACCCTTCATCCGAACAACATTTTATTATATTACATTATGAACTTTTTTATCCCTCCAAACAATAACTTTTCTAATATTACATCTATTTACATTCCATTCTATTATAAACCATTTCATTTCATTCTATTTCATTAAAAACTTTACGTCCAACCAACCATAGCCTAAGTTGTAATGAGAGAAAAGAATAAAACAGTAAAAAATATATCTTCATAAACTAGTTTCTTGAGATCAAAACCAAAGAGTGATTAAATAGCAAAAACCAGCACCAATCTATCAGCTTACTACGGCATATTCAAATTAGTTAAAAACATAAAGAAGGCTCTTTACAGCTTTGGTCAATAAAATAAATACCAGAAATGAGTTACTTCTAAAACTAAAAATTTGGCCTACTCCCACATTTTCAATAGCTACTGGCTATACAGATGCATGTAGATGTAGTTCCCCTCCCTATTGCTTATTTGAGAAATTGGTATCAGACAACTTTTTCTTGCAGATGAGCAGAATCTTATTCAGGCTTTAGAGAACTTCTGCCTTCTATACATTTTGCAAACTAAATTGACCAACCATTACCTCTGAGCTGTTGTTGGAGGCATTGGATATGCCATAGGACCCATGCTCATTGGTGCACCAGGAACCACTGCTCCGGGTACTGCCCCCGGCATTGCTCCAGGTATTGGAGCTCGGACTCCATAAGCCATGTGAGCTGGTGCAGGAAGATTCACAGGTGTACCAACAGCTGATACAAGGGGACCTCCAATTGGCTGGCCTATTGACGGGGGAACATACATGCCAACTCCTGGGGGTGCGGCTGGATGTTGAGGTTTTGATGCTTTGCCCGAAGAAGCCCCAGCAGCAGAACCATTTGTTTGGCCAGTTATTGGTCCTTGTGGAGTTGAAATATCTCCATTGTTAACACTGGTTATATCATGAATGCTGGAACGCCTCCTATCTTTGTTCATAGAGTTCAGACGAATGAAATACTTTTGGGCATGGCTTGCCACTTGGGTAGGTGTTCTTGTCACGACAAAGTTTCTGGATATACTTCGCCAATCTCCCTTCCCATACTTTTCCAACCCAAGAAGAAACAATCTGTACACCATAGAACATAAAGGTCAATGCCACCAATAGAAACAGAGCTTATCAATATGAAGAAGAAAAGGGCGTCAAAGAAAACATGGATATGAAACAAGACGGTGCAGGGAAAGAGATGCTTCAAAGACCAGGATGCAGCAACACTCCCAACAGTCTTACAAACTTTGTTAGGGCCCCAAAAGGATCAATTTAATCTATTGTTAAATTTTAATGGAACTTCCCAGAAGTGAACTGCCAAAATGGAAACTTGACCAATTTTTAATGGTGGTATCAATGAAGATCGTCACATTCTCACAAAAAGTTAGGAAGACAGTGCCAGGCACTGTAGTAATGGTCATGGATTCATGAAATGACAGATGCAGAACATCATTCTAGGAAATTAGTGTTCAGGAACAGATGGAACGTTTTCTTATGTAAAAGAACGTAGTAATTCTTTAGAAAGGAACGAAGGTACTCCACTTTGAAGTTGAGGGAACAAACTACATCCCCACTCCCCAGGTTCAAGGGCTCGTTACATCGAGCAAGTTGACTCACTTTATGTTATGTAAAGAGTTCGCTATTACGACTCCGTTCTTCCGCTAGCGAAGGCCCGTCAAATTGATGAAGACAACATAACTCAAAATCTTTTTATCTGTCTTCCGGTCATAACAAATGGGAAAAATAGGAAACATAAACTAAAAGGGAAGGATAACAATAAAGGGGTCTATAGGACCTCACTTCGAACCCCAGGCTCTGGAATTGGATATCTACAAAAGCAATTCTACCTAACAGAGAAACCTGAAACTGAACTTATCTTAATTCATCCATTAATAAGGAAAATTGACAAAAAAGGAAAACAGCTACCAGAGAAATAACACCAAACTAATTCCAATTGTGCATCAGAACATGACAAAACTCTCCAGACATTATTTGGCTAGTTATCATGCACATTACTCTTGTTGTAGCCAAATGGCATCATCACTAAGAAGTCTTTAAAAAAACCAAATTGCAGGATTATAATTACTTGCGACAATTTTACTTTGTGGATTCATTTCATTTTTCTTTCGCAAAATATAACCACAATGAATTAAAAGCACACACATTTCAGAACTCAGATGTTTCCAGACATGAACCGTCCCCATCTAAAAGTGTTGTCTGATATAATAATAGCTAAAGTTGTTGAGAAGATCCATTCACCCTCCGGGCACAAAAGTTAAGGAAAGCAACTGTCTCAAAAGATAAAATATCTCCCTATGGAATTTCTCAAGTTGTAATCCTGAAATGCCATGAGAAAACCCAACCTGGATGGCCAACTAGGCACAGAGGATGAAATTCATGAAATTTTAACTAGTACATAGAATGATAAAATGGTATCAACAGCACCACTGAATATACTTCACCAAGAAATAGAATAAATAGATGGCTCAAAACAAAAAGGGCATGACAAGAGTTTAGACAATGCCACGCACCCACAAAATCATGCTCCACCTGAAATTAATCAACTATATAAAACAGTAACATATAAGCATTGAAACAAAGGAGTGATATCATGATAATTTAAATGACCAACTTTCAAGAGGCACTAAGCATTTTAGTGCTCAATAACAGAAAAAAGCATATATTCAGAATCTCGCAAACTACTGGGTTTGATGAGTCAGGTTATAAAGTTATGAATCAAATTACTTAGCACTGATGAGATAGTTCCATTCCAAAAATAATATGGGCTCACACCTTTTAATTTTAACATTGATGGTTTGAAATTAAGAAAGAAAAAAACAGTTTCAGCAACATATTGCTCTCAATGAACTTGAAATTTGTAAAAATGTCTACTTTCAGATTGTCACTCGTGCATTCTAATAGCAGATAACTTCTAATTAACAAAATCAAGGCCAAGGTGAATCATAAGAAGGAGATGGAAGGCCACCCTAAATCCAAGTTTACTAAGCAAAGCCAAAGGAAGAAAAGGGCATGCTCCATAACTAAAACAATATCGCTAAAAGTAGAGGCATGCGTGTTGGTATAATTAGACTGGATAGTCTTAGTCGAGGTTTCCCTGAATGCCTTCATTCTTCAGTCTTCAGTGTTAATGAGAAGAGTTAGACACTGGTAGAAAAAGCCAGGCAATTAAAATGAAGAAGCACAACTTGGAGAGGAATGGAAACAAAAGCCTAAAAGGATGAATCAGAGGAAATCAAGTCGTAACTAGCATTACTAGATCTTTTTGATGATTTTCCTTGAAATGGGGCATAATGCAGAAGTGGATCTTTGATACTTGTACAAATGAACATGTACAAATGAACATCAGATAAAGTAGGTGGAGCCGAGTTCAAGTAAACAAAAAATTTACAAATTACACCAGAATGGATTTTAAGGAACACCAGTGGCAAAGTTGAGGTTATTGGACCAAAGACATGAACCAGTTAGAAATTCCTAATCACATCGAATCTATAATCAGCAAAAAGTTTGGAACTTAAAGGGGAGCCATAGACAGTCAGCATTATATCTTGTTTAACCATAGATTTTCCAGGTTCTTGAATAGCTTACAAGCAAACAAGTTTCCAAGGAAAACAATGCAACAAAGCATATGTTTTAACTGAGCTGAATAGCAGAAATACCAATTCACAAGTTCAAGATATGTATATAAGTATCCAAGACATATCCCCACATAGAGCCACCAAATATTACCATGGACCAATAATCTATCCATTTGATGGTTGGGTTACCATTAATTACTAGCTCGCAAAACCATTTATTCTAACAATTATGATAGATAAAATGGGAGGATAGGAAATAACCATTAAAAACAAAAACAAAAACACACCACCAAGTCTAGTCCCATCAATAGACTAGTGAAAGCAAACCATACTTAGCACATTGGTCTTAGATTTCCCATTCATATCAACAATAAACCGAGCTAATTGTCCGCAGAACACCCATATCCTAATTCAACTACTATTTTATGATTATTCTCTTGAAGCTAATTCTTCAAACTTTGTTTCTGAGAAAACAATCTAGGATTTCATGATAGGTACTAAGCTTGCATAACCTCACACTGTCAGTACATCTTGTACTGACCAGATGAGCATGTATTTGAGATTAAAAACGAAGAAAGCACGAAAATGCCAAGTGTCAGCATCGAGAAAAAGTATTCTTGAAACAGAGCCAAGGGAAAAAATTATTCTCAAAGATATTCCCAACTAACAAATCAATAAAAGAATCAAGATCATCTGTAGAATAAAACAGAACTAAGTGAATCAGCAGAATGATGGGGCCAACTGGCATTTCTACGCTTCTTTCAACATTAATGAACCTACAAATTTTTTTTGCAAAAAGCTATAAGAGAATGAATGATGTATTAAATGAAAAAAAATACAACACTCTTTCCTTTTCCGTCAAAAAACAGACACGTGTAGTGACGTTTCCACAAATCCTAATCTACGGGGCAGTTTCATCACAGATTACTTTGATCGTAAGTATATTTCGCTGGAAGATCTGGCAGAAGGTAACAAAAAGTTTTAGCATGCTAGGAAAAAGATCTATCACATCACAGGCTTGGCTAAACTCAGGACTCACAAAATTAGAACTTCCAGAAGTAAACTTCATGATAGAGGAAAGATCTGGCGACAACTTCAAACAATGGATGTGACTGAATGCAAAAGCAAGAAATCAGAAACAGCAGAAAAGAAGATAGCTTACTCTTTAAAGTAAGTAGTCATCAAAACCATATGAGAATTTCAGTTTTTTTTTGCAGGTATCACCAATTAACACAATAAACAGCAACCAAACAATAAAACAGTAACGGCAATTAATAAATTACCTGTGCTCTTCCTCTGTCCAAGCAATACCTTTTCTGCGTTCCTGATCTGACCTTGAAGTCTTATTTCCATGATTGGAGTCACCATTATGATGCCCTGAGTGGCCCCCTTTCTTGCCAGTTCCTTCATCACTGGCATGGCTAGTTGAACCTTCTTCATTATAGACAGGCAGAGGCACACAACCAGATTCAATCAGGTTAATGTCTTCGACCAGAAGGTCATAGTGATGTCTTATCTCTTCAACAGTTTTGCCTGGTACATCAGATGCAATTTTCTGCCAACGATCAGAATCATCTTCAGGATATGTTGCAAGGGCATTCTCAAATGCCTTATCTTGCTCTCCAGTCCACATAGAACTGCAACCCACTTCGTCCACAGTCATCTAACCCTGTCTGAATCTACTACCAAGAAATTTCACTCACCAGAGAAGTATGAACAAGAGCTACCAAAAGTGTTCTGGGGTTTATATGTCAATCCCCAAAACTGAAGATTTTCTGAAATAATTATCGGAAAATGGATCTGAAATACTTTTATATTTGCTACCACCAGAAACTGGACCGAGTGAAGACTCCGATTATGGAAAAGCAGGATATGTCAGGGCTCTATGTAAGCAAGGAGGAGAAACCAAACAGACGCCAGAAAATGCTAAGAAAGTTGAACCAGAGATCACTTCCAATAAAATCCACCAAAACCCAAGTGGAGTACGTCAATTAAATGTTGATTTACTCCCCTATTCAAAAGTTGGATTCTTGTGAATTGCTGACCTATTATTTGAACGAAAAAGCAACAAACTTTCAGTCAGACCATGAGAAATATCTGAAAATCTAGAGAAACAATAAATGGCCAATTAAAGCCCACATAAAATTACAAAGCAGAAATTAATGCTATGGCGGTGAATTTAATGGTTGAGAAATTGTAATTAGGGTTTTGGATAGTGAGATATGAAAGGGACAATGGAGAAAACCAGTAAAGAAGCCTACAAGAATTGAAAGCAGTATTTTACAGCTCCATTTCTAAATTCCAACAAGTACTACTCCGTGAAACCATTTCCCTATTTGATAGCAACAGTTTTAACAGCCGAGGCCCACCATGGCTCATCAAGCTACAGTCTTTCACTGTTAATAAAAATCTCAACTTTACAGCCTTTATTCCTTGTTTTGTTCTGACAACAAACCAAACACAAGAGATTACCATACATGTACATGTAGCACACAAACTCTTGAAACAACAACAAGAAGAAACCAGATAAAAAAAATTTCATAAACTCAACTAGACCACCTTAAAAGCTAATTTGCCAATTTTAGAGTAAGAGGCTACACAAAAAATAAGAGTTTTGGTTTTTGGATGCCAACAGGAGAGGTTAGAAACCCCACTTGGCAATTCCTGGGAATAGACAACCTTTGCGTAAGTATGGACAACATTAACCCAAGAACTTCCAGTTTTTGTTTAACGTTTAAGACAATTCTAATCTCAGATTCCTTTCTGTTTTCACTGTCAGAATCCAGTAACTGTTAAGAAATAAAGCAACTGATTACCAACTACTCGTAGTACTAGCATTATAAGGACATTGACGGTTTAGCCAACACATAAAAAGTTTTCTTTGAAGACTTGTACTACAGTTTGACAAACTACAAAAGCAAGAAAGTGAAAATAACCTAACCTTGGCAGTGCAATACCGCTTCTAAGATTCTTCACAATGCCACTCTAATTCTTTCTTTCTTAAATCAAAACTGGAGCTTTAAGATATCCAAAGGCTAACAAACCCACAAAACTAAGCAAAGAGAACACAAATCAAGAAATATGACTCTAATAAAAACAAAAATTGGGAGTATCCAGAAACCAATTAAGCCCAAAAACAAAAGGTTTCTGAGTTTATAAAAGCCAAAAAGGGAGCGAAATTTACAAGGGGAGCCATAGAAATTATGGATGATGTTGATGGATTATCCTGCCAAATATCAACAAAAGAGGTGGTCTCCTAAGCAGGATGGGTCAATTGGTCCCATCACAACAACAACAACGAGCAATAGCAACAACAAAGATAACAACTACTTTCTCACGCAAGTAACGACAGCTAGGATTGAAAAAGGCTCACCCCAAGTTGCCAACACTGGAATCTGCAATACCCATTAATATCTGACAAGATAATAAACTCCCAGAGAGAGAAAGAAGAAAAGGGCAAAAAAAAAAAAACAAGTCCCTTTTTAAGAGAAAGAAAACGACTTGCCTTTTCCTTCCTCTCTCCTCTTTTTCTCCCTATCCAAATAGACAAAAAGAGAAGTTATTTGTCAGTGTAAAAATGATTTTTTTTATGTGCACATGGGAAAGATCAACCTTTCTCCTTTCTGCTAATCCACAGAGTAATGAAAATATCGAGGAAAGATTGAATCTTTGATTGGTGAGTGTTTTACCTCTCTTTTCAGTTGCCGATACTGATAGACCAAAACAGAGTCAAATGGCAGTGTTCATAAATATAGTTTTGATTATTTGGGGCAGGAAGAAGGACTTGTCACTGATTTTGGGGCTGATCTTACATTCATTTCCTTAAGTTGGGGTTTTTTTAAATCTGTTGATTTGATTCTGCTTTTGCCAAGTTCACTTTTTTCTTAATCCAAGTTATTTCATTTCCTAACTCAGCCATGGATATGTAACTTTTCCTTTTAATTTCCTTGACTAAAATATTAATTGACAATATTAGTTACACTCCCAAAAATTATAATTTTCTTTTACAATAAACATGGAAAATAATAGTTATTATTGCATACTTGATAGATTCTTATGTATATAATAATAATATGTAAATTATCTCATTTTTAAATACATATAACAATTTATAAATATATTTTAAATAAATTATTTTACATATCTAAATTTTAAAAAATTAAAAATTTTATATTAAAATTTATGAGGCTTAACTCACTATCTTAATATTTAAATATTCTTAAAATTTTTGTTTACTTTAATTACAATCTCCAAAAAGTCAAAAAAATTAATGATTTACAAATCAAACCAGAAGTTAAACCAGTATGACAAAAGGTTTAAGATTTAAAAGTTTTAACTGTCATAAAACTGACTACAGATTAAATAAAATTAAAAATATTGAAAGAGATTCTAAGAATTTAAAATTTAATTGAAAAATATATTATTAAATAAAAATTAATTGATTTATTTTAATTTATAATAAATTATTAATTTACTAAAGTTGACTCGATTTTTAACAACAAAACTTACCAAAATAAATAAAACCGAAAAGTTAAAAGCCAACTAAAATATCGAACAATTCAAAATTTTTATAGTTAAATTGTCCTAACAGAATTGCAAAAGATTTAATTTTCCTTTTCAAGATAGAGGAGTCATAGTTGACATCCAAAGGTGGAAGCTTTTGTTTTGCAAAAGATTTCCCACTTCTTTCACTATCACAAGAACAAACAGAGTCAAGTTGCGCAATTATTGAATAGGAAGATTCATCCACCAGACCAGGAAAAAAAAATTTTTGCTCACTCCATAATCCCTAAAGAACCAAAAGTAGTTGTTCAAAAAGAACAGAACTTGTCGGAATTCGAGGTCTTGCGGCACTTGGGTTTCTGAATTTGTTGGATCATTTTAACCAAAGAATGCAATGCAATGAATGAAACTGAGGTTTCTGCTTCTTATCTTTGACGATGAGCTAAGCAAACTGGAATCAACAAAATTTCCAAATATAGTAAATTGTCACCCATATGACAAAGTCCAGGTGCGTTGTCCAAGTTGCAATAGCTTTTGTATCACCCAGTCATTACGGAAAAGACATGGCAAGTTGCCAAAATTCACAAGTCGCTTCCTGGGAACAGATGGGAACAGCAGAACTCATCCGATCTTCTTTCTGTTTTGAGATAAGGGTGAGGAAAGTAAAGTTTAGGCAAATTAGGCACGGGCCTACACTTACTTTTTTATGGGCCAAGCTTAGATCGGATAACATACACACCAACCCAAAACAGCTCCAACTTTCGGAGTTGAAATGTGCTGCCAATGCAAAGGGACATGTATATCTTAAGCATGTTCCAATTATGAAATATCATGCTTTCCTTCACTAAACCAGTACTAAAGCCAACTATAAAGTTTAGGACAGGTTCAATACTGAGGCAGGCACCGGTTGCCTGAATTTAAATCAAAAGCTCGAATTGTACGACTCCTCCAAATTCACTTGAGCAGTACTTATATCCCATTTTCATGCACCAGAAATGGGATAAAGTTAGCTGATTTTCATTCAGAATCATTGTAAATTTCTTCATTTATCACAAAGCTCATCGGCTGATCTCAACTTAAGTCGGTGATGAAGGATTCCTGGAACTCCTCCAAATCCTCTGCAAAATTGGGAGCCTTCTTGTAATTTGCTGGTAACATACTCGAGACTACAATTTTCCACTATCTCCTCAAAATCTCAGCTTAAAGCTCAATAGCTTGGTTGAGACCATTTTCCCCGCCATGGCCACAGGAAACGTCAACAAGATTCAATATATCTTGGCTTACAGGCGAGAATCAAACATGTCAGACTGACTCAACTCAGTTTTGAAGTCAGCTGAACCAACAAGTATCAGCCCTGCAACATTAGTTTGCCTGGTACTCGGACCCTACTAATAAGAAACAGTGATATAACATAATCAACAGTAAATTTTGTTAGACATTTTTTATAATTAATTACGTTTTATCAATTTTTAATAAGATAAGTTATGTAAATTTGATCTAGATAAAGATAATAAAGTGACTCAATAAATAATCCAAATTAATAGGTCAGGAGAAAAATAGATTTCGATCAGTGTGGACCAAACTTATATCGGGCTTATAATAGAAAAGCTCGATATGAAAATTATATAAATAAATTAAGATTTTCTGCATTTACTCATATCATTCGTAAGCATACTAATTCTCTAACTCGTTAAAAAAGCTTATGTTTTGAGAAAACTTTAGAAAGACATGAACCACATGCCAATGAAAAGTTCTCGTGAAGGTTCGGTAAATTTGAGCTCGTTACGGTCTCGAAAAGCTCCATTGAACTTTTGATGGAACTGGAATCAGGTATTTTTTTAATTTTGTAATATTGGACCCAAATAATTTGAGCACATACAAGCTCAAATGAGATTCCATCATAAAATCAATTGATAATAGAAGGAGCAATTCATTAGGCTTATATGCATGCTTAATGACATATATTCTTTCTACGTGGGACAAACTCCTACTTAAATTTTAATATATTTCGCATTTACTTTGTTTATTTTCTTTTCATGAACGATCCAGGATACGTAATAAGGTTCATGCTACTGTGCGACAAATTTATGCAAAACTTCTCTTAGATTACCACTTAGGCTCTCTTTAGTTGAGAGTTTCATAATAGAACGAGATAGAACATAACACACTTCCATCATTTAGAAGGAAGTTTTATAATAGAATGGAATGATATGGGATAGAAGCAAAGAATTTCATGTTACGTTCTGTTCTATCCTAAATAGTTAAAATAAGAAACCTCCAATTCGAAGAGTTTAGGAAGGAACGTAAGCTAATAAATATATACTATTTAATATACCCTCAATAATTTTTCGTAATACTAATTATTTCTCCTTACCCTAATAACAACCAACACAATACATCCATTGTGTTAGGTGTTGGCAGTCATTGTAACAGGGGAAGAACAAGTCGTCATTGTAGCAGGGGAAGAGTAAGTCGTCAGCCAGCATTAGAGGAGCGTCTTTGCCGATCAGGTCACAGGTAATTGAAAATATTTTTTTTCTTTGTTTTGCAAGTCATTTTTTTTAGAGTACTCTCAGAAAATGGGTAAATCAAAGTTTGGAACTATAAGGTGGGTGCTTGGAGAAATCTCATGCTAGGAAATCGAACTGAACTAGAAAGGAAATGAATAGAAATTGGTAATAGTGGGTAAGAGAAAAGTGCTTTACAAGATTTTGGGAACATTGAAACTGGTGTTTCAAGATCAAGTTTTTAATTAGGAAAATTTGTGATCTTCTACTCATTGTTTGCGCTGCATCAATTATCCAAGAAACAAGAGAAAGGGATGTCGAAGCAGGACAATAGGAGAATGGGGTTTATGTAGCTGTAAAGCCCAACCCTTTCTTTTCATCTGTAGGTAATGCAAATGTTTCTGCATCCTCAACATCAAACTCCTCAGTCTTTCTCTGCACACCACTGATTATTACATATTCACAATTTTTTGGATTTGTCTTAATGAAAATCACATTTTTGTGGTATGCAAATTTCATGGTAAAGTTCCATATCTTTGTTGAATAATAATTTCCCGCTTGCTTTTTCTCTGCATTAAATTGAACCCCCTTAGCAATCATAATTAGATGCGGTTTGTTTTGGGTGAGGAGATTGTAGTTTATTTGTTTTGGTTCACTTTACATATGGGTTCACACATATGGGTATACCCATTGTTCACTTTACACCGAATTGAACATTATCTATTTTGGCTCACTTTACATATGGGTTGAGCTGCTAAAAATGTCGATTATTTAATTTGAACGACACATACATATAGGTCAATATTATTGTATACTTTTGCGAGTGCATTGAACATAATTAATGATCCACTCATTTACCTTATCTTACTCATTTTATATGTTATGTTGTCTGAATTTTGGGTGTTTTTTAATCGTCACCATCTTCTTTCTTTTTGTTTTCCTATTACTTTGCTTGACATTTCAGTGGGGGAATGATTCAGATGAAGCTTCCTTTGTGTTGCTTTTTGTTGCTTTTATAACACCATATATAAATGGACATATCTATGTCATATTTGTTATATTTTGATATTCACAGTCTAAAAACTACTCGTAATTTTACTTTTTAGACATAAACGGTGAAGGTAATCGAATGAATAATCAAAAACAAAATTTGATTCGCACACATCAATTAGCGCTTGTTAATGTTGCTTGTCTTATGATCTATTGGTGGGTGTTATATAAGAGACGTGCAAAAGACAAACTTCAAATGCTTACACCATCAGAGAGATCGCAATCAAGGGAGAGTTGTTAGTAATGTGCCCTAGGCCAATGGTCATATGTGACTTTTGTACTGACATTCTGACTTATTAATAATATATTATGAGATATTCTTTTATATATGCATGTATATTGTTTATGTAATGTGATTTACATTCCATGAATAGTATTAAGCTTATGTCATTAAGTATGTGACTTGATAGAAAAATCGTAAGCATTATAATACTATTCTAAACTGTCCCTAGTCGATCATTATTGGTGGAACAATAATGAATTAAGGCTAGTATGTGTTCTGATTGATGATCACGTTTGACTGATCATAGATATGAGTTATCAAATCAGATACATAGAAATATGTTAGAGAAAATATATTGGACCGACCCACAAAGAGAACACTACATAGTTTCATGTCATTAGTGATTCTCAATATAGTTTGAATTTAGTCCTTTAACTTGAAGTCATCATGGTTCCCTACATAAGGAATTCAGTGTTTTGACATTAGATTAAGTTATCTTTAATCGAATAACAAGTAGTCTTATGTTGGACATTAAATGAATCATGCGGAGGGATGTAAATGACATAGATGGGATTTGTACCTCTCTTAAATGAGAGAGATATCATTTGGGCCTCTTGACAAGTATGACTGAAGA
>JANZXR010000003.1:5395693-5427647 GCA_027575705.1 Erythroxylum echinodendron
TCCTCATTTGATTTGGGTAGTCATAATGTCTTGCTAGAGGCCGCTTATGACTTATGGGCCTTGAAGTGTGATCAAGCTCATTGTCAACATCAAATGAGCCTACAGGGTCGTACACAAAGATTGACGTAATTTGGGCTTATTCTTTTGGGCCTAATTTATTAGGCATTAAATAAATATATGTGGATATATTTATTCCGTTAGATTGAATTAAGTTGTCGGGCTTTTATTATATGAGATATAATATTGGCCGAAACTTATTGGGCTTCCATAATCTTAATAAGTTTAGGATTATGATATTCTTATTCCTAATAGGAATATAGATTAGAGTTTTTTAATAAATAGAGAACTTATGTCTCATTGGAAGTTATACGAAATCTCTAGCCACCTAGACCTAGCCGCACGTTCTTTTTCCGAGAAAAAATTTGTGCGACATTCTAAAGTGTTTTAGAACGTACTAGCATACATTAGTTGTTGCCCAGATCATTCATCCTCGTGCGGATACTGGTAGAGGACATTCTTGTGCTACAGTGTCTACAAATCTGAAAACAAATACCAATCCACGTCAAGAGGCAATTCCATACACGTTGTGAAATTTCGGTTATACTTCTTGTTATATAGTTTTGGCTAACCAAGGCATAAGACACGAAGTTCTATGGTCTATTCTATTGTGTATTGTGAATTCCTGGGTCATAAGTGATCCAACAAGAGTATCATGCGAAAAATTTTATTTCATCCCAATGGGAGAAATAAAATTAGAATGCATCCTAAACCATTTGTCGAATTATGTGATTTATTAGCTGAAAAAGTGTGCTTTGACCCACTATAAATTCAACTGTTGAAGAACACGTAGCGAAGTTTCTATACATAGTAGGGCATAATGTTACCAGTCAGGAGATTGCATTCTTTTGGAGTTGATACGGGGAAATTGTAAGTCGTCATTTTCATAGCGTTTTGAAAGCAGTTATATACCTGGAAGATATGTTTCTAAGACAACCTGACAGATTAGAAACCCCATTGGAAATATTGAACAGTAGTAGATTCTACCTGTATTTTAAGGTGATTTTCTTTTCTTAACTTAGTATAATTATATTAAACATACATAATACTTGGGAATAATATACTTCAATGTTAGGATTGTGTTGGTCCAATTGATTGTACACATATCCGTATGAAAGTACCTGCTAGAGATGTTTCAAGATTTCGTGGGAGAAAAGATTATCCAACACAAAATGTGTTGTGTACTTGTTCTTTTGATATAAAGTTCACATATGTATTGGTTGGGTGGGAAGGAGCAGCATCCGATTCACGGATTATGAAAAGTGCACTAACCAGGCAGTTCTCACTTAAAAATTCCCCAGGTGAAAATAAGGCTCAAATTTTATTAACTAATAAATTTCATAAATTACATTTTGACATAGTTTTATTCATGATAGGAAAATACTATCTTGTTGATGCTGGATTCATGTTGAGAAGTGGACTTATTACACTGTATAGAAGGGAATGATATCACTTGAAAGAATATTCAAGGAATCCTCTACGAAATGCTCATGAATTATTCAATCATTGACATTCATCATTGCGCAACGTTATCGAAAGGGCATTTGGTGCGTTGAAAAAACGGTTCCCGATTATAGCATCCACCACAGAACCATCATATGGCATTCAGACTAAAAAATATTATGGCTTATGTCATTCTGCACAATTTCTTAGTTAGTGCAGATCCAGATGATCCATTTCTTAATTAAGAGTACGATGAAGAGGAAAATGATAACCAATATGGGTATGAAAATGACGACGAAGATGATGCACAGAGTGGAGAAATTATAAGAGATAACATGGTTGCTCATATGTAGGCTGATTACACTTTAGGATAAATATTGGCGCATCATAATAAATTTATGTTTTCCATGATTTTATATTGCTTTAAAAATATGTATTGGCTACTTGTATCTAAATATGATGTTATTTATTAGTGTTGTTAACGTTTTCACATGCAATTGTGTCTTTGTAATGCTTATTCATTATTCTTGCCTTTTATATTATTTGGAAATATTTGAAACTTCAATATTGTGTATGCTTTTGATATAAATTTCAGATTTTGTAGTTAAATTTGTAACATACAAAATCCACCTCCAAGAGAGATGTGCTTTTGGAATCAAGTTATGGATGATGCTTTGGTTGATGCATACTTGCATCAGCATCGACAAGGCAATCATGTTGGTGGGACTTTCACAATGTATGCACTTGATACAATTGAAGCTGAACTAAAGGAAAAATTTCCAGATGAAGGAATCGATAAGGAAAAAATAAAAAATCGAAACAAGATTATTAAGAACAAGTGGAGTAAGTATTTTGATTTATTTTTAAATGGAGGTAGTGGATTTGCATAGAGTCCGTTAACAAATATGTGGACTGCTGAGCTGGAAGTGTTGTAGACCTTGATCCAAGTGAACTTGTTTATTATTTTGTTGAAAGAAAAAATGATATATGTTGTGATTTGGTTGATTAATTGACTTATTTTTGTAACAGGCTAAACCAGAAGCTGTTGAGTGAAGACAGAAGCCTTTTATAACTACGAGAAGATGGTAGAGATTTACGGATTTGATAGAGCAACTGGCGAGCATGTTGAAACAGCATAGGAGATAAGAAGGCACACCATTTCTGTCGATAGTGGATTTTCCAACACCATAGATGAAAATGATGACATGTTGCATTACAATGACTTAAGTTTTGAAGACAATGTAATGATAGACAGTGATCGCACTGAATCTCCAATGGGAATGCCGGCTCATTCACAAAATGCAAACTTAGGAACATCATAGAAAAGGAAAAATAGGGCAGATGATGGTGAAGATGTAATCAAAGATGACCTTCGGACAGTTGCAGAAGCTATTATAAAATCTACTTCACTATCAGTTAAACCACTTCCCATTTCAGAAGAAGAACAATATAATCATTTGGTAAAGTTAGGACTAGAAGGATCAAAATTGTATGAAAGTTATCTTTTCCTTATTCGTAGGCCTGATGAAGTCAGGGCATTACTTGGTGCACTAATAAATATTCGGAAGAACATATTGGAGTTTATGATGTCTTCTTAGGAATAGAAGATAGTGTAGTATGTGTTGATGACTTGGTATCAGGTCCTTTTCCCTCTGCTAAATGTGTACATTTTATCATATATTTTCGTATATCTTGTGGATGAATTTATCATGAAGCCATATAATTAAGGAACTAAATGAAACTGAATTTTTATTTATGTTGACATGGATCTTTTATAATATTTTTAATGTAGATAAATGATGTTGTGCATGTTTTAGTGGTGCATATTTTTTGTGTTACCCTTTATTTCGTATAAAACTCTCAGTTACGGGTATGACTAGGTCACGGGTGTGATCCGTGATAATTTCGAATCTATCTGCCTCTCTGTCCAAAAACATTTCTAGGATTCTTTTGTTTGAAGTTAGGTGTGACAGAGTCACACCCTGACTTAGTAGTCACAGGTGGGATAGTTACACCTGTATAAGTGACACCTTCCTGGAGCAGTCGTTGAATTCTTGAAGCCTCTCTGCCTGAGAAAAAGCTTCACAATCTGCTTTGCAGCTGGAGTCACTCAATTCTGCCGGTAAGCTTTCTTATGGATTCCTTTCCTTATATTCTCTACTAATTAGATCTATGTTGATTCAGATCTAACTATCAAACTTCATTTCTTCCTTATTTTTTCTTGGGATACTTTTCTTAAATGATGTTAAATTTCAATATCTGCAATATTTTGTAGATTTTGTAACTTTCATTCTTAGGAATGAAACCAAAATTATTAAGACCTTTATAAATTTAGTTTGGACTTTGTTATTTTTATGAGAAATTTACTTAAGGAAAGGCGTTTCTGGTTATTTTGCTTCTCTTTTGCAGCAATCTAGAAATTTTAGTTCCTTGGGAAACTTTAGTTGCTTGGAATTATGTTCTTCACGTTAGGTTTTTATATGTACACTATTTCACTCTCTGATCACTAGGATTTTGGTGAGACAATGCAAGCAGTTCCTGTGCATGTATTTGCTTATGTTTAATGCATTGGGGCAATTGCATGTTACTTCAATCATGATTGTGTTCTAAACTTTGCAGGAACTTGTGGATTTCTTACACAGTAGTCGAAACATTCCCACTGTCTTGCAGTCCTTGGGTTGTATTGCTCAACATTCTATCTCTATGATTTAATTTCCTTTTGATGGGATCAGATCGTATATATTTGAACACATTTTCTGAGTAAGAAAAAACCTGCACTATAGTTGTTATGTCCTATTAGAATGCTGCTAGTTAGGCTTATATTGTAATCTTGACCAAATATTGTGGTTTAATCTTGTTTACGTAAGTGGAACAAAATGACAATCCAACTTTGTCCGATGAGACGTCTGAGTGTAGTGATCCGTGCAAACTGAAGGTGAGTGCTAGATAAGGGATTTTTAGGATTGTGAAGCATCAATATGAAAGATGTTCCCTAAATAAATATCAGTTGCCATTCACATACTCAACTTTGAGTTTTCTATAGTAAGTCTTCGTGTATCATAATGGAAATGAGATGGATCACAGGAAAATGAAAGCAAAACAATAGGATTGGAAGCTTAATAGTGAGCAGAAGCATGTTCGAAAGAGTAGTACCTGCGTTTTGTTAACAAGATAGATCCCCTCTTATTTTGTTTAATATGCTCTGTTATGCTTTTGTGTCTTAAAATGAATATATACTTTATTTATTATTCTCTGGATCTGACGTAAACTTGTGGTATTCTTATTCTTTTGTTGTGAAAATGTATAGCCTCTATAGGCATAACATCTTTAATCGGATTCCTTTAACATATACTTGATATTTGTAGTGAAACAAAATTTGCAGGTACAGTGATTTATGCTAGTTTTACTTGCATTCTTTTTGAATCATCTAAATTGTTTGATACTGTAGATTTTTACTTTAATAAAGGGTTATGGATATGACACGATTCTTTATTTTCTGTATCACTTGTTTGATATCAATTTGTTATATTCTCAACTCTGCAGATATATGGATTAAACGTGCTTGTGAAAAGTTTTCTTCCTCATCAAGGGTCTGATAGCAAATGGAGCATTTGTGACTTATTGGGCATTGTGGAAAAGATGCTACAAATTGGTGATGCTTTTGGTGGGATTATTTCAAGGTACATTTTAAGTAGCAGAAGTAATTATCTTTATCCTACACTCTCTGCAATTGCCACAGGTTGCTAATTGCTGCAACTTGTAGTTATTTAGTTCATATTCATCATAGAGAACTTGAGGCTTAGGTTTTTGAATCATTAATGATCCTTCAACTTTGAACATGTGAAATACATTTAAGAGTGTACAAAAACACGGATTTGCATATGTTATATTGCATTCTGACATGAATTTATAGTTGTCAATCACAACAATTCTATTTATTGATCATACTAGAGCTAGGACGTGCTAAACATTTCTTTTAAATGAAACTGAAGAAATGCAAATTGCTCCTTTTTTTTTTTGCTAATTCGTTTTGAAAGCACTTTAAGTGGTATGATTATGCTGCAAATTGCTCTGCTTCCTTGCTCCTATCTTAAGGTAAAAAAGTTAGAGATTCCTTTGGCTTCTATTCTGATTTGGCATTTGTAAAACTCCCGTATATGAAACTTTTCCAATTCTAACTTGTCAATCTGAGGTTCTTTCCTTTCTTAAATCAACAAAACTTATAATGATAAATACTTGCTTCAATTAATAGATTGGCCTGAAGGTGGATATTTAATCACTGAATCACCAATGCCTCGTGGAGAAATAGTTATCGGAGGTCCAAATATTACTTTTAGGTATTTCAAGAACGAAGACAAAACAAAAGAAGTGTACAAGGTAAAAATCTAGTGTGTCCTTTTTCAATTTGTGGAACCACCTACTGTAACAAAACATTTCTAGCTACAAAAAAGTTAAACATTCCTCGTGTGTTTTGCCTCTTTAAAAGGTCGACGAGAGGGGGATGAGGTGTTTCTTCATAGGTGATATAGGGCAGTTTCATGTTGATGGCTGTCTTGAGATAATTAAGCAAGAAGGATATACTGAAGCTTAAACATTGGGAATATGTCTTCTTAGGAAAGGTAAAATGGGTTATAACTTCTATATTTGTGATTTGAGTTTCTTGGGATTAATGGTTCTCTTACAGATTGAGGCTGCTCTTATTATGAGTCCCTATACTGACAATGTAATGTTGCATGTGGACCCATTCCATAGTTATTGTGTAGCCCTCATTGTGGTAGCACAACCAGCTTTGGTAGAATGGGCTTCAAAACAGGGAATCACCTTCTTAGATTTCACAGAGTTGTGTGATAAACAAGAAACAATCAAGGAAGTGCGAGCGTCACTAGTGAAGGTATGCCTTCCTGAATATGACTTTGGTTATCCCACAACTTTAAAAAGGTTGCTTGCTTTTACTGGTCATCTATCTTTCCTTCCATTAATCTTCTTGTAAATTGTCAAGAGTCTTGATGTTTTCTTCTTGGAACATTGCGAAAGCATACTGCTTTCTGAAATCCTTCACCCCAACATCTCTGCCATGCAAAAGCGTAAATGGATAAGAGAAAGACATTCATCTTTAGTAGTTATTATTTATTTTATTGACCTGCAGGCAGCCAAGCAGGCACGCCTGGATAAGTTTGAGATTCCTACAAAGATTAAGTTGTTTCCCACTCCATGGACTCCTGAATCAGGGTTAGTTATTGCTGCTCCTAAAATCAAGAGAGGCCATTAGGAAGGCTTTCTCAGGAGACCTTTCTAAATTATATGAATGATGAGTATGAGGAAAACAAAAATCCTACCTTTGTTATGATGATAACCAAGAATTACTGTCGAAAGAATGCTTATTTTTCTTTTCTTAATAGTGTAATATGATACCTTTCCTCACCTACATTTTGTCTGAATCTGTAGTACATTAAATCATGTCTTTTCTTGAAACAATTTTAGCTTTATAATTTGATTTTAACTTTTTGCATTTTGAATATCATTTTAAGCGGTAGAGCGATTAGAGAAGGTTTAACAACAAAAATCTGGTTATTGAACTTCAATAATTTTTGTAAGCTTGTTTGTGAACCAATATAGGCAGCAATTTAGCATTTGTTCTATACAACATGATATTTAACTAAGCATATACTGAAATTAATGAGATGAATTTATGATATGCATGAGCAACACAAACCAAAAAGTAGGAACAACAATGGGTTAGAGCTCTCGAGCCTGATATCGAAAAATTTTATTAAAAAAAGTTCTTGAAGCATCAGTTGTGGCTAACTTATAGGGGAGGAGGCAAAAGACTAATTTGAGAATGGGATTGGCAAGGAGGAGACCCACAAATACCACATCCAATAAGGTGAACTTGTACTTGAAGCCAGCCAAACTGGAAACAAACCCCCCTTTTTCCTTTGTGCTCTTTAGTTTGTTTGTTTCAATCACTTTTTGAGGAGACTTTTACAATGTTTCATGTGCCACTCTCCACCTCCCTTTATTCCTCAACACTAGGAACAAATACATGCTATTTAACTCTTTGTGTAATACATTAATAAAGTATTTATTGATTTTGGTATCATTATTTTGTTTAAATCATCATCATCACTCAGTTTAAAATCTCGCAATGAAGTGGAGTCTGAAGAGGTCCAATAGTACTTATTTAAATCAATTTATCAAATCATCATTGAGAAGCATAGCTACTTGAATTACATATATTATCTCAAAACAAAAATTATTTCAAATTTTCCAAGGCCAGATTGTCATTAAAGCGATTTATGAAAGTATTGTGATGACTTAAAACAAATCGTTTTTCAGTGACAGATAATAATAAAGCAGTAGATAATAAAAGAATCATCTTTTTATAGTTTTGATATGAGGTGGGAGTCGCAAATTTTGACTTTAGACCAAAAGACCTATTCTACAGTATCCAACTTTAAGTGCTCTTGATAGGTCGACGTTGTGCTTTAAATATATGAAAAATTATTCTTTAATTGTTGTATATATTTTTATATAAATAAAAATATAAATAAATTATTTTTAAATATAAATCACATAGAATAGAATAAAATACAACTTAATAAAATAAAATATATTAAATAATTAATAATAATATTTTTATATAATTAATAATAAATTGTATATTAATAAATAATAAAATTTTAATTGTACTTAATTTCTGTTTTAAAATTATAGCGTTAAAATTCCTGCAACAAT
Source organism: Erythroxylum echinodendron (assembly GCA_027575705.1). Lineage (NCBI taxonomy): Eukaryota > Viridiplantae > Streptophyta > Magnoliopsida > Malpighiales > Erythroxylaceae > Erythroxylum > Erythroxylum echinodendron. The sequence continues at coordinate 5,403,929 of JANZXR010000003.1, forward strand.
CATTTTAATATAAGGTGTATAATAGTCATTTATTATACATTACATTCTATTTCATCCATCTTTCAAACAACATTTCATTACATTACATTATGAATACTTACATCCTTATCAAACAACTTTTTACTATAGTACATTTTATTATATTATAAACAGTTCTGTTCTATTTTATTATATTCCGTTCTATTTCATTAATTAACATCAAACTAAACAGGCCCTTAATGATCTAAAGAGAGTGAAACCAAATTTATCGTCAGATTCCAAGAACTCATTTAATGCTTCTGCAAAACTTGCTGTCACAAAACTGCGGTGTCGGTTGAAGTATTCCTGCAAAGCAATATCAGACGTAGCTCCACCAAAAAAAATCTGATGCTTAGTTCGTGTGTAAATTAGCACTTCGTTCAGTTCAGTTTTTGTTACTGCTATTAGAATTCATATTAACTTTTTATTATATTACATTTAGTTTATTATAAACTATTTTATTCTATTTTATTACTTTTTATATTATTATATTAATTAACAACCAATTAAATAGTACTTAATAATCCTGAAACCAAATTTGTCATCAGATTCCGAGAACTCATTCAATGCTTCTGCAAAACGTGCTATCACAGAACTGCGACGTCGGTTGAAGTATTTCTGCAAAACAATATCGGAGATAGCTCCAGCGAAAAAAGTTCTGATGCTTAGTTCCTGTGTAAATTAGCACTCCGTTCAGATTGGTTTTTGTTACTGTGATTGGAACTCAGATCATTAGAATCGGTTTCTCTATTGCTAAAAGCCTAAAACCATTAAAAGAACAAAACCATCGAAACTGAGCAGTTTAATGAAGTTGGCAAGCATCTATTAAATACCCATCAATCCAAACATGTAAAAATTAAAAATTTAGTGAAAGTAGAATTATTACAAAAATAAAGAGATTGGATTGATTCTAATATTTATTATTTTAAAAATTGGCTTAATTAGTAAAATAAAAGATTTAAATATTAAAATTACTAAAGTCGAATTAAAAAATATACTCTTAAATAAAAATTAATATTTATTTTATCAAAATCGATTAATTTACAAAAATTAATCAGTAATTAATAAATCAATCATTTTTTAATAATAAATTATTAAAATAAATTGAATTAAAAAATTAATCGATTTAATTTTGCATAATTTTGTGTTTTGAAATTTTAAAATTATTGGTTTTTATTATTTTCAAAAATTAAATAAAAGTTATTTTCTTAACTTTATTTATTTATAAAAAGAAGTTTAATAGATAAATTTATAATTTTGCAAGATTGAAATGGAAAAAGTACAAGAAGAATAATATAAATAATTTAATTTATAATTAATTGATAATTTAAGTTTTAATTTATATAGTAATAAAACGAATGAAAATACAAAATTAAAAATAAAAAACTAAAATAAAAAACCAATTTATATTAAAACGTAGATAAAATTAACAAATTAAAAAGCAAAGGACCAATAATAAATTAAATGATTATTATATCCATAATAATAAAATTATTTATAAATATATATTGATTAAATAATTAACAAAAACTTGTTTTCTTAAACCCATTCACAACTGGAACAGTCCCAATAGGTCAAGACTTCCTTCTTTCCTTCTCCTTTCATTTTGTAATGTTCCCTTTTTTAGCAGTGTCAATCTCTTCACGTCACATTAGTCTTCTCTGTATATAAAGAATCCATGGTTGGTCTCTTTGTTTCTATTCTAGATCTCTGTTTGTGTTAAATCCTAAAATGGGCAAAGCTTCCATTGTCATATACATCACCATAGCAGTTCTAGTTCTCTTGCTCATTTCCCACACTCCCAAGAAGCCCACCACCAAACTCCACCCCCGTCTCAGGTTCCGCTCCTCCTCCTTCAACTTCTCGGATCCTAACCCTCTCCACCGTCCCCACAAGCCCGTCCCTTTCGACCCTCTTGTCGCCGACATAGAGCGCCGCCGCGAGGACAAGCAACGGGAGAGGCAGTACATTGAACAGGCCCACCCGGAGCTCCTCGTCAACAGCTCTTCGTCCTCTCCTGGTCACGAGTCTCATTATGAATGGGAGGATTTTATGGACGCGGAGGATTACTTGAATGATGAGGAGAAATTTAATGTGACTAATAGGTTTGTGTCTCTCCCGTCGCATATGTTGTGAATTGGAAGGTTTTATGAATTGGGTCACCCTTTCTATTCTTTGATGGGTAATGGGTTGTTTCCCTTCTTTAGACAAAGTTCGGTGGACTTATATATGGGTAGTTGTATCTGGTTTTGAGAATGTTACTTGTTTTCATTTAAATGTGATTGTTCAGTTACCATCCTGTTCACTAATTGTAGTACTTCATTTATGATCTGTTCGCAAGATTTGGGTACTTGAATATATAATTCAGCCCATAAGCACAAAGTTGATATTTGCATTTTGGTTTCGTAAGTCATTTGTGCTGCTGTATTTATGGCCACGTATGAATATTTGCAGTGGTGAATTACTCGTGCCTGCATTCATTAGGGGGAATGAATTTAAGGATAAGAATTGATGATAGTATGGTGTGGGTTTTCATTTTAGTGTATATGACGGATGTGCTTGTTTGCGCACTAGGTTGGAGGTGATAACTACTATCTTTTTGTTATTGCCGGTAATAGATTTATTGTGAATGATTATTCGCTTATTTGATTGTTAGTGTGCCCCCTTATGCTTAAGTAAAGATGGTAACTTGGAAAACTTATTCACTTTGGATCCATGGATCAAACCAAATAACGTGATTGTATTTCACACATGATAATATTTTATTTACAAGATGTGCATATGATGCCAGGCTGTTGTTGCTTTTTCCGAAGATTGATGTTGACCCATCTGATGGTTATGTGAGTGAGCATGAGTTGACTGAGTGGCACTGGAATCAAGCCTTGAAGGAAGTTTTGCATAGGACTGAAAGAGAGATGGATATTCATGATAAAAATCATGATGGATTTGTTTCTTTCACCGAGTATGAGCCACCCAGTTGGGCTCAGAGTTCAGGTCAATGTCGAAGCTCAATCATTACATTTATTTGCAGTTCATATTGTTTATATTTGAATAATTGGGTAACTTTGACAATATGAATTGATGCTATTCCCTTCATGCTTTGATTCTCTCATAAGACTTTCATTTTCAACCATAGAAAACTTCTGCTGACAATTCCTTTCCAGTTGACATTTTCAAGAGAACGCTATTTAAGGAAGTAATATTGTGTGCTCTATTTGAGGGGAAATTAAAATCTTAGATAGTATATGCTTCTAAATAATCATGTGATTAGAAGCTAGTGCATTTATAACTTGGAGATCGTACCTTTTAGGGTAAGTTTCACAACTGTATATGAAACAGTATATACTTTGTTGCTGGGATATGCCAGAAAAGTAATAGTTTAAGTGAAAGAAAATTCGACACTAGACCAAGCTTTCAAGATTGTCAAAAGTGATAATCTGGGTATATATGGGCCTCTGACAATATCTACTTGATAATCTGGGCAAGCTCTCTATCGTGTTTTTGGTCAATGAGGAGATTATTATAAGTTAGGGGTAAGGCCGCGTATATTTGGACCTCTCTAAACTTCGTGTATCAGCAGGACTTCTACTGAGATGTTGTTATTGTTGTTGTAAGGAGATTATTATAAGTGATGCAATGAAAAGGTTTTGTTGACCTTCTCGTCAAAATTCAAACCAGAAAAACTTGCCAGGACTTTTTATTTGATCTTGTATTAATGTGCAATTTACCAATGTTACATGTTGAAAGACCATTTTCTTTCTTTGTACTATTTCCCTTCATTTTAATATCCTCATCTTTTCTCCTGATACGTGTTTTTATTGTTCGTCCGTGTAATATAATGTTTATGTATCAAAGAAGTGAACTATGATGTTTAATCTGGTTGCTTTAACTGATTCTGTTTCTTTGAAACATAGATACAAATCCTTTGGGCCATGACATGGGCTGGTGGAAAGAAGAACATTTCAATGCATCAGATATTGACGGAGATGGCCTTTTGAATATAAAGGAGTTTAATGAGTGAGTTTTGATTTGATTACCAATTCATCATGCTCTATTTACCCAAGGGAACAGTTTGTTGTTTTGAATCTGTCGATCAACCATATCATGCTTATTGTACTGTATGATGCTTTAGTTTTCTGCATCCGGCTGACACCAAGAACCCCAAGCTCCTTCAATGGCTGTGCAAGGAGGAAGTGAGGTACATTTATTACTTTAGTCTTAGTTTGTACTGTCTTTCTATCTTCATTGTTTGAATGACCTTTGGAAATCTGCTTTTGGCGGAAAGGGTTAGCCCACAATTTGGAATTTGCCTAGTGAATATTCTACATCATCATGATTCCAAAAACATTATGGACGAAATTTAAGTTGGAAAGAGAGAAAATTAAGAAGAGAAATAACAAGAATGCTATACTTATTTCTTGCTTGTAGTTTTATTGGGTTCAGTTATATTTTCTTTTTTTCCTTCATACTTTTGCATTTTAATATGTATTCCTTGAGCTGCTCAGGTAACTGATTGCCAATTTCATCGTTCTCTTTAGGGAAAGGGATTCAGATAGAGATGGGAAGATTAACTTCAAAGAATTTTTTCATGGACTCTTTGACTTGGTTAAGAATTATGATGAGGAAAGCCATAATGCTTCTGTGTCTGATGGCCCAATGGAAGCCCCAGCTAAGGTGTTGTTTGATGAGATAGACAAAGATGGTGACGGGTAGTTGTTAGAGCTTATAAATAATATTTTATCAATTTTTTATTGAACTTACAATTTAGATAGACATTTGACTTGGCCTTGCGGCCTTGCCCTTTACAGATACCTGGATGACACAGAATTGCTACCTATAATTGGAAAGCTTCATCCATCAGAGCGTTACTATGCAAAACAACAGGCAGATTACATTATATCACAGGTACATTTTTTACTGCAGAGTTCTATTCAGATAAATAGAAGGTGTTACAATTGTAAATAACTGGATATGCATTTCAGGATAGAAAATATATGAGACAGATTTTCTCTAAGCCATGATGAGGGCTCTGCAAAGTGATGTATTCAATGTAAAAAATGCCATCAGATATCATCATAGTTGTTGCTCTTTGTTATAGAACAATGATTATGCAGGGAAGCATTGTCCTTCTGTAGCCAATGAAATATTCTTCATAAATTTGGATTGCATGTGGATCATCAAACTATCCTTGATTTGTAGGAACAGTCTAGCTAAGAAACTTGGCTTCTTTGTAAGTTAGTGGTGTTGCACTAAACAGTATATGCATCTAAATAGTTATTGGGATTGGTGCATCTTTATGTTGCTCCATTCCCATTTGTATGCCATATTATATCCTATGTGCTTATCGTCAGCCCTGGTAGTAAAAGTTAAATTCTGATGACGTTAATTGGTTGCATGATTGCACAATCTCACTGTAACGAGATGAGCAGTATAGCATGATGTTTAAATTGGTAGTCTGGCTTGGTTCTTAATGATTGCCACTAAGCTTTAATGTAAAATGAGCAATAGCTTTCCCTTTATTGCAATCTCTATCCTCGTTTGAACCTGAGACCTGAAAGTTGAATTCCATGTTGTCTACAGTTGCATGTAATTAAGAAATAAGTGGCATTTGATCTGCATTGCACGATAATGAAAACATCAATATTCTTTAAGTTGAAAATTCATTCTCAAATTTTCTCACTAACCAAAGTTCTCTCTGAGCTTAGTAGCTGACTCTGGGTGATACATTTTGTTGACCAGAATTTTACCTCTTTAACAGCTTAAAGTATTGTCTAAAATTGTTTGCAGGCAGACACAGATCAGGATGGACGTTTATCACTTTCAGAGATGATTGGGAACCCATATGTATTTTATAGTGCAGTTTTTAGTGAAGAGGACGACGATGATGACTATGGCTTACACGATGAGTTCCGCTGATTTCAACAAGGTAATGGCAATCATACCTTCTATTCTATTTGCAACATACATACCTGTGGAACCAACAAGTTTGCTAGCAGAATTAACGGTGAGGGCAACATATGATGTTTGGTTTGCTATTTGTAGTTGTTATGACACTGGACAATACTTGGGACGAATTTTTTGACCACCAATGTTCTCCATATTTGCAGAGCAGGATACAGAGGGAAGAACTGCAGCAGGATTCAAATTATTTTTAGCTAAGAATTGAAAGCATTTTGTACAATTGTTTGAGAGATTGTGTTCTTACAAGTGTTGTTGGGGATTATGCTTGCTCCAAATGGATTGGAACAGCAGGTTGCTCTTGTCTGGCTATTCATTTGTATTATACGAAACATGGTTCAACTTCAATCGTGTAACCACAAATCAAAATTCATACATCTCACGATTGCAGCAGATCAAAAAAGCCCATTCTGCAGCTAAATGAAAAATCCGCATACAGGTGTAGATCTCAAGTGCACAAACAAATAGTAAAAAATACACATATGCTCGCTTAACATTAAAATTACCAATGTGGTCAAAATCATTGTTTTCTGGCATGAAGCGATATTTGTGGTTCTTGTTCTTCGGCTTCCGATTCCTCCGTGTCTCCTTTGGTCGACTCTTCCACTCTTATCTAACCAAAATGGACGTTTGCATTGGTGTCCCCTAGTGTAAACTTTATCTCAATTGAAACATTAATCTTCCTGCGTGGAGGTCATCCATCTCAACAAGAGTGAAAATAAGGGTATGCAACCAACATGCACGGTTTCAACCCGGCATCCTTTCCCATAGCAAGTTCTCAGATAGATATAATCCAACCTCAGATTGACTAATGATTCATCTTAGAAACAAATGTATTACAATCATGTATGGTGTCTGGTGCTAGGGAATGTGTCTGTAAGTAACATTTCATTTATGGCTGACGATATTTTTTTCTGCTCTCTGTATTCAACATCAGTATTGGGAATGAAGTAATTTTTACGAGCTGTTTACAACAAAAACTATGGTACAATATTTAGATAAAAGGACAAAATGTAACGTGGTCAAACTTGGCTGCCAAAATGGTTTCAATCAAGAGTTCCTGCAACAAGTAAGAACGCAGTCTTCCAGAAACTGTGTGAGCTGAGTAGTATACAGTTTTGGGTCGTTTCTAAAATGATCTACATGAGGCGTGGACACGAAATTGCAAGCCCTGACCTCAAGTCCAGCTTTCCGCTGTTCCTCTATGAATGATTCAACGGATCCAGCAGGAATGACTCTATCGGCAGAGCTATAAATATACAGCTGCGGACATCTTGGTTGTCTTGATGATAAAACATTTAGCACATCAGAAAGCCTCCTGCAATGAGTTAAGATTAATCTTTAGATAAGATCCACAATAGCAGATCTCAATGGCACCATGAAAGATAGTAATGAAATGAAAGATTTAGAATGTCTGGTTATGGAGTTGACGTTTCAGTGAGAGTGTAATACCTATTTACAGAAGGAAGTTTTAAAACAACCCCAAAGAACTTCTTAAGAATGAATAATAAAGCTGCTTCAGTTACTGCAGGTTTAGGTTCAACCGTTGTTCTAAAACCAAGTGATGGTTCTGCATTGGATTCATCTGACTTTGAATGCATCTTTGCAGCAACACTGCTCTTTTTCAGAAAAGCAGCGCTGAAACCTGAAGCCCAGACCTGAAATGAAACCAAGGTCCATAAGAACTCAAAAGTTGAACAAAATAGAAAATGGGAACAAGGAGTACACCTACTCAAATACAATTTATAAATGCAAAAATATTATAAAAGTTAACAAGCAATGGATAGCCATTAATAGCATCTTAAGTGCAAAACGAAAGTAAGACCAAAAAAAGATATGCGCATTTCATGGTGCCCGAGTACATGTAAGATGCCACTGGCAATGGCTGGGTGCCATCATAATATATTGATCTAATAGAGAACTGCTTAACCATTCTGAATAATTAAAGAGTATGCGGTGACCTGAGGGTCAGGAATAGCAACAGGTGCAGAATCCACAATGCAACCCCCGATCCTTCCGAACAAAGAAGGATCCTGCTTCTGCAGCTTCTCCAGTATAACCCCATATCTGTGATAATCACAATCAAAACAACACAAGAAGCTTAAAACAGTTATACGAAGAATAGATAAAAGCAGCCTGGTATTGAGCGTGATAATATTATTTGAGCACCAGGAATAGATATACATAGAGACGTAGTAGATAGGACAAGGAATTTACGTTAACCAGCCGGTGTTGCTGAAAGTGTGGAAAACCAATTTCTTTTGATGCTCTTCTTCCAACCAATTAGCCAGATGTTCCACAAGCAATTCTATGTCCTGTTCGGCTTTCCCACCAACTTGGTAACTAAGAATCTCAGCCATTGGAAAAGTGAAGGTAATGGCATGAAACCCTCTTGATGTATACCACTCAGCATATTTCTTTAGATGTTTCTGCTTTGATCCTAACCATCCTAGTAAAACCACTAGAGTCCTAGACTTTTCTGACGAACAGTTAGAAGCGCCAGTGATGTCAAAAGCATTTGGTTCAGGCAAATGCCTTATGTACAATACATCTGGTGAAGAGGTCGTGACGTTATGCTTAAATCTAACAGGTTTTGGTCCTTTGGCCAATTCTGCGGACTGATACAAATTTATTATAAGAGGCGAATAAGCAACAGAACAACCTAAAGGAATTGTACCAAAAGAGGGGTTTCTTACATTAAATGGGAAGTTGACATTAGGAACGGGTACACTAACTCTAGTAACGAAGGACAAGTTTGCCAGCATAGAAACAGATATGTAAGAAACCCGTGAAACGTTTGGTTCTTGAACCGAATTAGACAATGGGGAATGTGAATGTCCGGAGGTGGAACAACCGTCCAACAATCGAAGAGACCAGCGTTTATCAGAAAAGTCAGTAGAAAGTGAAGCCACGGTAACAATGGCAGCAGCAACTACAGGTCGTTGAAGGATTCCGGACAGGAAACCCATGTTGGAGGCGCAAGAGAGACTCTATCATAAGAGATATAAAATGCAAGGGAATTCGTCGACAACCCAGATGGCCAAAAATTGAAAGAAAAGTCAACCGCAGCGAAGGTAAAAATAAGTTTCAAAATACGACCAATTCATAAGAATGAAGAGCATGAAATTGGGTTGGCTTTTGTTTCTCCCAATATAAAGAGGAAAACAACCTGAGACAATACAAAGCCCACGATCACGATGAAAACACACAAACAGGTTGCATTGGATATCCGTGAGTGTTCAGCATTTAGTTTCCTAAGAAAGTCGGGCTGTCAAACTTCCCAAAATTTGACAGCCCGACCAACTGACCAGGAGAGTTCTTCCTTCAGGCGTCAACTAAATTGTCCTTTTAAACCAACTGCATACCTGCCAACAACCACAAACAACAAGAAATCCATGTCAGGTTGTGAAAGGTTTTGACCATTTTCTTTCACTACGACCATTAAGAAACAAAGGAAAGAAACGAATAAAAAAAGAGGACACGGAGCTGTATACATTTCAGTTTACAAACCAAACTTAAATAAAGGAGCAATCAAATTTCAAAATTTTTTCTAAAATCTTGCTTTTGTTTCTGGGGTAACTTTGGTGACGGTGACTGATTGACAGTTTGCGCTTTCCGACTTTCTCGGAGCCCCCATACTTTTGACTTGGCGTCATGTAAAGTAAAAAGTGAGACAGATTTGCCCCCGAGGTCTGCAGTTATAATAACAGAGAAATGGGAGCGGCAAGCTTGAGCCTAGAGAGGGTAGAATCGGGAAACTGCATTAACAGAAGACAATCACGCGATAATTGAAAGCCTTAGCTTACACGGTTCAACATGAGTCAACCCGGATCAATCGACTCAGTTTTCGTTCAATTTCAAAACTTGTTCGGGTTCAGTAATGAAGTCGAATTTCTTGGAATTGGGAACAACATTGAATCAGAATGGGAGTCCCGAAATTGAGGATATTGTGAACTGAAGACGCGATGATACCAGTAAGAAATCAGGAATTACAACGATGGAATCAAGAGATAACGTGGACGAAAAAGAAGAGAAGAGAACTGACCAAAAGAGCAGATTCGGAACGGAAAATGCAGATTGTACAGCGAACCGATTCTTCTTTCTTCTTCTACTCTTCTTGCTTCGGTTCCCTTTCAAATTAGATAGATGAAGAAAAAGTTACGGAGAACGTATGTACATAGTGGGGAGAGGGAGAAGAATAAATAGAGAGAGGAAATATATACTTTTTAGTTTTTTAAAAATTGTTTTCCAAACTTTAAATTGAAATTTATTTTTTGATTTTTTTTAAAATTTTAATAACTTTTTAAGTATTCTCTTCATTAATTATAAGAGCAAAAATCTCTCTTAAGATTTTATTAAGAATATCATAGGTCTGGTCGATTCTGAATTGCCCTTGGCCCAGCCTGACTCCTGACCATAATGGCTCGAGGTTCAAGAGTTGGATGAGCCAGCCCGCAGCAGGCTGACCAACTCATGACTCAGGTTATGGCCAGACAGGTCAAAAGTGAGCCGGCTCGGCCCGATTCATAATTTATTTTTTTAAGTAAAAAATTTCTAAAACGACATCGTCTTTAATAAAATGGTGTCGCTTTAAGAAAAATGAACGAGTCACAAGTTAGATTGGCTCAACTAAAATAAACTATAATCTGCCCGTGATTCGGCCAACTCGAGCTAAAAGCTGATCGGGAACACTTTTGCTATCCTTAAAAAATTGATGTTGTCGTGGTCTTCTTTAAATTTTTAGTACGTCTCACTAATTATTACTCATCATTTAATATAAATTTGGTTCAATTTTTAATTATAATTTTCAAAATTGCAATATATATATAAGTATATATACATATATATATAAGTGAAACTTTCAAGGCGGTTGCTTTAGTTGAGAATATTGTAGAAGGAATGAAAAGGAAAAAAGATTTGGAGAAAGTATCAAGTTCATGAATGAGGAACCTAACATAAGATAGTGGACCACTAGACCATATTAAGATTATATTCTTCTTTTATTTATCATTTTTAATGAGTGAATTGATTCCAATAATTTGTCCTAATTATATATATTATTTGTTATTGCATGTATTTAAATATTTATTTGAAGAATAATAATTTTTTTTCTCATTATAAATAAATAATTATCTTTTAGGTGGTATTGTTTATATTATATGTTATGGTACTTAAAATTTAAGTTGAATTAAGAATGAATTAATTAGTTTTTTAATGAATAAATACTATATATTTAGACTGTACTAGAAGGTGAGTAGAATTATTGTTATTAGCTTATGATAATGTTGTAATTCTTTTATCTTTATTTAGTTTTAAAACATAGAATAATAAACTATATATAAATAAAATTGAGCATAGAAAAGAAAGCTCTCACAACAATGGAGCTTTAAATCTTTGTATTATCGCTAGCGATGGGAACGGGCCAAGCTAGAATCGGGTCAGTTTCAACTCTAACAAGTCAAAAGTAGCATTCTTTTAAGTGGATGAGATTTAATAGAACAGAATTAAAACATCATATCTTACATAAACATGTGGATGAGATTTAATATAATATGATAGATTTAATTAAGGAGCTTTAACTCCGCCTTCAAATAATTTAAGAAAAGAGAGAAACTTAAGATATTATATTATATTCTTATTCTTAAATTGACACAATTGTAAGTAACTCATTGTTCAAGTTGTATGTTAGAATCTTATTCTAAAATTGAAACAATTTAATATGCTAGTTATTCAAGCCACATCTTAGATTCTTATTCTTAAATTGACACATTTTAATATACTCATTTAAGTTAAGTAACGTATACGTTTAGAGTTTGTTGTTATAAGAGTTGATTATTTATAAAAATAATTATAATTTATTTTAATTAAGAATAATTTCGATATCATAATAAAATGAAACCTAACTTTAAAAAAAGTTTAGACTTCATATAGTTTCAGATAAATTTATAACTTTTTTTTCCCTTTTTGTGGGAGAAATAGATTAATAAGTTTAGAGCTATTATCTTTTTTTAAAAAAATATTTAGTGATAGAATTAGAAAAAGATTTTATCTAATTTGATGAGATTTTGACCGCTACCGAACTGATTTGACCATTTTTAAATTAAAAACTTTGAATCAGTTAATTATTTGATTTGATTTAGTTTAATAATCTTTATTTTTAAAAATCGATCAATTTATAAATTAATTAGTCAATTTTTTTAAATTAATCGATTTTTATAAATTAAAATAAATTGGTTAATTTTATTTAATAGTGTCTTTTTTAATTAACCTTTAAATTTTTCGATAAGTAAAAATAATCTTCTTTAATTATTTTTAATTATTTAATTTTATTTAATTTTTAACTAATTTTATAATATTAGAATATCAGTTCAACCTTTTAAACTTTAAACCTTTTATTTTATTGGTTTAATTTTTAGTCTAAATATTAATTTTGACTTACTTTCCCGACTTTTGGAAAATAGTGTTGGTCGTGACGAATAATACCCATTTTTTCTTCATGGAGCTATTGGGAAATGAATGCCCTACACTAAAAGATGATACTTTTGGACTTTTGCTTTCCCCCGTTTGAAGGGAAGCTTGAATCTGTAAGAGTGATTGCGTGAGTTATAGGCTTTCATGGCATTTAGGAAAAAGAAAAAAGCATCACGTTCTTTACGTTTTCTATGACAAGAAAAGGAAAAAAGTAGGTGGGAATGGAGATAGGAAGGTAGGAATCACGTCAATGTTTCTAATTTAAGCCGCCTTAATGTATTACAAGTCAAAACTATTATGGCAAAGTTTTAACTTAGTTGATCAATGCCGATATCACTTTTCAATGTTAAAGATTCCTTAAAGAAAAGCTTTAATACACAAGGCTTCATATTTTGCGAATGTCCAAAGACAGTTATCAGTTTTATAGGAGTGGGCAAAAAATTTGAAAAAATCAAAAAAATCGGTTCAAACCGAACCAAACTGAAGAGATAAATGGTCGGTTCGGTTTTGGATATTGAAAAACCGTCTATATTAGTTCGGATGCAATTTAGGCAAAAAAATTTTCAAACCAACCTGATCAAGTAAAAATAAAAAAAATTTTATATTTTTTTATACTTCTAACTCTAGGTATATAAGTTAAGTTTGTAATTTTGCAAATATGAAAATCATCTAATAGGTTATAAAATAAAATAAAAATGTTGGACATGTACTAAAATTGACCCAAATTTTAAAGCCCAAAATTAAGGCCCAAATCGATTGAAATAACCGAGCCGAACCAAACCGTAATGCAAATCGAATTTTCGGTTTTATCTGACATTAGGTTCGGTTCAATTTTTTTATATCATAAAACCGATTATTCGGTTTGGTTCAGTTCAATAGTCTAAAACCGACCGAACCAAACTATACCTACCCCTAAAATTATGTACATCTTCCTTTGCATTTTATAAATAGCTTGTTTCTTTAAACCTGCAGCCCTTTAGTCATAAATGAGTAATTTTACATATCACTCAAAGGCTAGTTTTCTTTTTTCAAAACTCCATTATTGTCGATTCAAAAGGAGACTTGGCCTACACTATTGTAACTATCTAAAATAATAAAAATAATTGTCAGTTAATCTAATTTATATTTTAAAAAGAGTAATTTTTGTCGGATTTTATATATTTTTTAAAGATTCATTGAACTCATTTTTGAGACTCAGTTTTATAGAATTTGTTGGGATATTATTGATCATCAGCTCGTGTAGACAGGTTTCTTTAATCTCATTTTAGTAGTCAAAAGTGCTTATTGAACCAAATTTATGTTAATAGAAGTCAACAAGAATGGCCATAACCGGACCGCGTGGAAAGCCCATAAGAAAAGCTGAGCAGACTCGGAAGGTCAAAGACGCTCCACGGTCTTAGAACAGCTACTTTGGCAATATTAAACACAAAGTCTAGGGACCGGTGTCCTGACACCTACCACGTTCACGTTCACCTCGGAGGTTTCAGGTTTCACACCTTTCTCTTTCTTCCGAAAATGGCCGGAGCACCGAAGAACGTAGTGATGTTCCCGTTCATGGCACAGGGTCACATGATCCCTTTCCTTGCTTTGGCTCTTCAGATAGAGAAGAGGTACAAGTATACCATAACCTTTGTGAGCACTCCTCTCAACATCACCAAACTCAAGTCCTCTGTTCCATCAAGCTCTTCTATTCGCCTTGTTGAAATCCCCTTTGATAGTTCTGCGCATGGCTTGCCTCCAAACACTGAAAACACGGATGTTCTTCCTTACCCTCTCATCATTCGCCTCCTCCAAGCCTCTACTACTCTCAGGCCAGCATTCAAAGCTTTAATCGAGGATCTCATTGACCAACAAGGTAGGAAACCTCTTTGTATTATTGCTGACATATTCTTTGGTTGGACAGCTCCTGTTGCTAAGGAACTTGGTGTGTTTCATGTCATCTTTAGTGGTTCTGGTGCTTTTGGGTTAGCGTGTTATTACTCCATTTGGTTAGCACTTCCTCACAGGGATCCAGCAAACTCGGGTTGTGATGCGTTTGAGTTGGATGACTTTAAAGAAGCTTCAAAAATTCATGTGACCCAGTTGGCATTGACTATCTCAGATGCTGATGGGACCGATTCTTGGTCTGTTTTTCAGCACGAGAATCTACCTTTATGGATGGACTCTGATGGGGTTTTGTTCAACTCAGTGGAGGAGTTTGATCAGCTTGGTTTGTTGTACTTTAAAAGAAAACTCAACCTAGCGGCTTTGACAGTAGGCCCAGTTCTGCTGTCCACAGAAAACAGAGTTCGTACAGGTAAAGATGTGGGGATTTCACCAGAGTTTTGCTATGAGTGGTTAGACACGAAACCTACGAATTCAGTTCTGTACGTTTCGTTTGGATCGCACAATACAATCCCCCCATCACACATGATGCAAGTAGCTATGGCTTTAGAGGCTAGTGGCAAGAACTTTATCTGGGTTGTTCGGCCACCCATTGGCTTTGACATAAATTCAGAATTCAAAGCCAGTGAATGGCTGCCAGAAGGATTTGAAGCAAGAATCAAAGAGTCAAGAACAGGGTTGTTAGTGCATAAGTGGGCACCCCAAGTAGAGATCTTGGCACATAGGTCAACTGGTGCCTTTTTGAGTCATTGTGGATGGAACTCTGTGCTTGAATCACTAAACAATGGCGTGCCACTCATTGGATGGGGCATGGCAGGTGAGCAATGCTTCAATGTCAAGTTCTTGGCTGAGGAGCTTGGTGTTTGTGTGGAAGTTGCAAGAGGGAAGACTTGTGAGGTTAGGCATGAACACATAAAGGAGAAAATTGAGGTGGTGATGGGTGATACTGAGAAAGCCAAGGAAATGAGAAGAAAAGCTTGCAACTTGAAGGAGGTGATAAAAAATTCCATGAAAGAAGAGGATGGTTTCAAGGGTTCTTCTCTGAGAAACATGGATGATTTGTTCCGGGCAGCTTCAGTGTCAATCTCAAAAGTCAAAACATTAGTAGGTCAGACATAGTAGTTCTAGTATCTGGATTACATTAATCCATGGATCGCCCCATTGTTATCTTAATCCTCTATTGTCTTTGTCCTCAAGTCAAAAGAGAATTTAGATAAATAAATTTTCATTTTATTTTTTACTTTTATTTTCATAAATGTAGACGTATAAAAGTCTCGGTAACTTGACATAAAAACCCCTCAACCCAAAAATTCAATGGCCCTGCCAAGTGTAAACTTCTTTCACAAACAAGTTTATGTTTTGTAAATGATCGAATTCTTGCACTCAAAAAGGTGAAATTGCTCGCCCCAGATGCCCCTACACCTCGGCTTGATAGAGTAATGAAGGGGTAAATCACGATTTAATCTCACTCGGTTCTTTAGAAAGAAGGCCTCGTATCCGATGCATACAAGGAGCCATCACATTAGATGAAACTCTCACACTGTCATTGTTAGGACTCGAACCTAAGACTTTGCGGTCAACAACCTCTTTCAAGACCAGCTGAATTACCCGTGCAGGCTGTAATTGATCTAATCCTAATAAGCAAGCCTGTTACTTCCTCATTTTTGTTACTGATGCATACCTTTGCAAAGATTTAAGGAGATTTGAAATTGAGCATCAACTTTTAGAAAAGCTTCTTCATCTTATCAAAAAGTGCTACACATCTATTTAATAGTTTGTCTCTCATCACTGGAATAGAAAAATAAGATCCTCTCATCCTATATTTGAGAATTCCTATTTCTTCGAGACGACTAAGATTTGGGGAAATGTCTTTCCCTGATTGAAAAGATTCAAAGGAGATTGGGTTCTTGGACAAACATAACTTTCTCCTATGGTGGTAAACTTCAACTCCTAAAATATGTCATAATGTCTATGAATACTTATCGTGTTCTCACATTTTTCTATCTAAAGGGCTGGTTAAACCAGTGGAAAAATAATGAAAAAATTCCTATAGTGAGTTAAGGGTAAATAAGAAAGAGGAATAGCTAAGGTGAGTTGGATTCATATATGTCAACCAACAGAAACTGAAGGATTGATTTTAGAGTCAATCGGCGAAAGCAATACATGCTTAATGTTGAAAAGATTATGGAGGATTTTAAGTGAAAAAGAATCACTGTGGATTAAATAGGTACACACAACATATTAAGGGGTGGTAGTTTATGAGTAACTAAACCTAGAGATAGTTATTCATGGTTCATCAACCAAATCTGTAGATTAGGAGAATAGGTACAACACCAGATCACATGCAAGATAGGGGCTGGGGAATGGATCTCACTATGGTATGATAACTGGACAGGCAAGGAGCATTAATCCATCATTCGATAGCTAGGGATATCCTTGATAGATTTTCAAGAAAAGCCAAGCTCCAGGAGTTAATTGCAGATGGTAACTAGGCTCTTTCCCAAGAGGAGATTAGAATTCTGTCAATACCATAACATAAACACAATGGTGGAGAGGATATTTATCTATGGAATGGTCTAGTTTTGGAAGTAACCAATAGGAAAGCTAAACAAGTAATGTATAGGACAAACACAAGCATTGGGCGGTGTAAGTTGATATGGAGCAAAACTCTCAAACCAAATGCCAGCTTCTTGCTTTAGTTAGCCATGTTAAACAAACTTAGTATCATGACAAGATTAAAATTCCTTTCTTCTCCTAAACAATGTGTCCTGTGTAAGCTAGAGGAAGAGGGACAGAGACCATTTGTTTTTCAGGTGTGAATATTCTAAAATGGTATGGTAGAAAATCTCCTCTTTATACATCCTTAACTACTGCCGAAGCAATCTGAGAGGCATTATACAAGAGATATTGCAGATTCATAATCTAAGCATGACAAGGAAGTCTACATGGATGCAATTGCAACATTTATCTAGGTGATTTGAATGAAAAGAAATAACAGAAGATTTGCAGGGAGAAAAAGATGTCCAAATTCTCTCACTGAACTCATAATTGTTAGTATCAGAGAACAAATAGTTACTAACCATATGGAGAAGAAATGCAGTGAAAGCTAGTAGTTTCTTGGAGACTTTCCAAGAAAATTCCAGAGAAGTTCGGACACTTTATTTTGAGTCTCCTGTCCTAAAGTTTATCTTGTTGTCAGTTTCACTTTTTCTTGATGCAAGAGAAGCTTTCAATTTGTATTTATCTCATTTATTTATTTCAATAAAATTTCAACTTTTTTAAATAAGAATCCTTTATTTGTCATTAAAAAAAAACTCCTTTTTCATTTTTCATTGAAATTTCACAAATCAATCTGAATTAAGGAAATATAATAAATGAAAAAATTCTAATAAATTTAAATTGAAAATCCACTATACTTAATAAACTTGCCTTATGAATATTGTTTTAAAAACCAGGTTGGATATGAAATCGGTCAAAGAAAAGGTTTAAGGTTTAAAGATTCAATCGGTATTAAACCACTATAAAACTGGTACATCATAAAAATTATAAGAGTAAATAAAATATAAAATATTTTAAAATTTGATCAACAAATACTAATATTCTTAATATCATAAAATTAAAAATTATACCTTCATCTATTATTTTTAAAATTTACAATTTATTTTAAATACAATCTCCATGATTAAAAGTAAGAGGACAAATAGTAGTACAACAAGAACTCTAATACAATCTCCACCATTATCTAAAAACACTAAGCCGTTTTGGAGAAGCAGAACAATAATAATACCCAGTAACACTCTAACAAGTAAGGAAAAATCTTGTCCCAGACTAATTGGTCTCCTCCATAGTCATGAGTAAGAATAGTCGCTTCACTACCAAAACCAAATATTATTGCGTTTAAGGCTTCTAAGAGACTGTTTTCAAGAATCACCATGTTTCTATCTAGGAGAAGTATAACAGAGAGACAGAGAGAGATTGAGAGATGTTGTTTGCTCTTAGTTCCGTTTGCCTCTGTTATATAGGAAATAAAGGAAGGCTTATTCACTAAGAAGAGATGCTACTGTCAACTTGCAATGTCGACCCACGTTTTGCCTTGCGATGAAGCTAATCCCTTTATCGAACCCTAAAATGAGTTTATAAAAAATTGTAAACTCTATAGGTTGGGTTTTGAGTTTTGGGAATTCTATAATAAGGACAACTTAATGAAAATTGTGCATTGCGAAGAAGTTTAGTTTTAGACTAGGAAATAGAGAGTTGAAGGAGAAAGAGTTAAAAGAAGAGTTCTTTAGTGTAAAAGAATCCATGGAATCGAAAGACCACTGGAGTTCAGACAACATTTCAAGGGTAGGGTCTACAGTTAGAGAGAGAAGTGAAGAAGATGTTCCTGCTGTGTTAGGAGAAGACACAGACAGATAAGTGATTACTGTTGTGGGTGTTAGGAGATGATGAAACCAGTTCTTCCTGGTTTAGAGAAAATCGATTGGTTTATTATTTAACTGATCGATTTTAATTATAAAGATTAAAAGTAAAAATAGAATTGAAAATTAGTCCAATTTGTACTTAATTCGATCGAACTGGCTGATCTGATCAGGTTTTTAAATTGTTGCTTATGAAGATTTAAATTATAACAAAAAGGACGATTATTAATTATTTTGTCCAAAATATTGTAAAGGTGGGCATTGTTTTACTTGCAAGTGGTGGCCCACTAAGTGAAGAGTCTTTTCTATTAGACCATGGGTGGAAGGAGTTGGTGCTTTATTGTTTTGTGATTAAGGTGGTTGTTTTATTGGCTTATTGGAGAAGCTAATTTATGATGAGATAAAAAGGATTTACCCTTTTTTGTTGGTGAGTGGTATTACTGAAAAAAAATACCAGAGGAGGAGAAAAAGAGAGGTTTGCTCCTTTGTTTTGACATGTGGGATGATAGCTGTTTGATGAGAAAATCAAAAGAAAACGAATCGTCATCGATAGGTATTTAGTGTTGAAAATCAAAAGGAAACGAATCGTCATCGATAGGTATTTAATGTTGGCATCTCTTGGGTTTGTAACGAGTACTAAATTGATTAAAGTTTTTAATTTGTATTAGAACTTAAAGATAATTGTACTTGCCATTGTACTCTTGATTATTATAGTGGATTGATTTTAGTTCATGGAGTTCTGGATTGTAAAACCCAAACTTTTCTTTTCATGTTTTTATAAAATTTCATTTCGTGTGAACGATATTTTTAGGTGAATAAAATTTTTTTATTTTCACTAAAAAGTGAATTAGGAACGCAACTCTAAATGACAAGTATTAAAGTCAAATGACTGGAGAAAAATATTGGAGTTGATTGGTATGGAAATGGAAAAAAATTCAATCGGATGGATTTATGATAGATCAAGATTGACCTTGATTTAAATTATTGTGAAGTAAATCTGAAACATTCTTAGGGTGAAGCATAAAGATATAAGAATCAACCATAGTTACAGATACTTAAAGTAAATTGATCCAACATATATGTTGATATAAATAAGTGTAACTTATTATCAAGTAGACATGAAATTTCTACCGAAATTGGAAAGATTTTTCTTAAGCCATTTAATTATTTTGGACAATAAATAATACATATACAAGTGAATGAACCTTAAGTGGCAGCTGTCAAATATATGAAGAATTTACCATTATTTTGGAATAAGAATGCATAAAAATCTTATGCTGTCATGTTTACGAAGGAGTAGATGTGAATGACATAAAATTCATTACATGAGAGACCAATCCATATTGTGGACATGTGTCATTTTGGTAAGGAAAAAATGAAAACAACTTGTTATATGTGGGAGACAAGTATTGCCATGGATGTTACAAGGTATTAATGGTTTAATTAAACAAATGTGGTGAGGGGCAAAACAATAGACAGCTGTTGTAGTTAAGCTTGTAAAGTGTGGACAACCCTTTTCAACATGTAGCATGTAAAACAAAGATTGTGGGACCTGGTACACCTTCATTCCACCGAAACTTTAGCTCTTCTTTAGACTAGAATTATTGAAGAATAATTGAAGCGCTCCCTCCACAAATAGGTCTTCCAAGTTACTACCTTTGGGAAATGAATTCAGTATGTTGTTTAAGCCTCTAACCATGAACAACACCTCCATCAACGCCAACTACATGCAGGGAAAAGATGGGCAACACGTTACCATATGATTTTAGGTATGTTAAACCACTCTTTTCCATCCTCTTTAACGAGTCATGTGAATGCTTAAGTTGGAAACATAAATTTCCTTATGAATTGTGTGAATGTTTGTGCATGATTTGAAGAAAGTGGTAAGTGTTCCTAATTATGTTTAGTGAAATTATGTATTAGGATTCTTGTTTTCTTTGAATAGTTATAGTGTTTGGCCATAACTTAGTCTACAAAACTCTAAATTGGGTGATTCTAACTATAAATGAAACCTAATACATAGCCCTACAAATATTTAGAAGACACGTAAACTAATTCTAGCTGAATGGTATTGAAAATTAAGATTGATTATAATAACCTGATATTTTCCTTTTGTTGAAGCAGCTTATGATATTTGGTATGTGTTTCATAATTTAGAAGGTGAGATGGAATGATTTTTAATGATATGGAAACTAGAGTCATAAGGGAACAAACTTCTAGAAGACTTCAAAAGCTAATTTGAACGTTTGACATGTGAAAATTAAGGAAAAAGTGGAGACATGATTAAATGAAGAGAAAAACAACGTAGTAAATGGAGAGGAAAACAACTTGTATATCTATGTCTTATGAATGTTATTTAATGGGTATTAATTGGCAACATGTAAATGCTATATATGTTGCTTAATGATTTTTCAATGGCAGCATGTATGTTGTACATAGTTTAAAGGTTCAAAGTAAGGAAAACAGTAGGTATATACTTTGTACATTATTTAAATGGAAAGAAGACAATATGTATTAATCATGGAAGTTGTTTAATGGTTGAATGAAAAGAAAACAGAAATTTTAATCGTACTAAATGCTAAGATTTTGGTTAAGCCCTTTGTTATAAAATTTTTAAACAAGGTGGTAAGTTATGGATATACTTGGCAGGTTTTACGAACTCTTCAGGGGTCTCCCTCATAGCTGAGTAAGACCATAAAGTTTTCTCGATTACTATAGACTCGGGACTAATAAAGGAAAAGCATCAAACACGTGAGCGCAATTTATGATAAATGAAAAACAGTGAGTGTACCTTTAAATTGATATTGTAAAGATAGTTTTTACCTTACTATGAATAATTCCATTGGTGCTACTACCTGAATTTAAAGGTTAATATTCATAAAATTTACATATGCTTTGATTTAACATTGAATTGAGTTTTAAATGCACTTGGAAACTAATGAGATGTACACATGCTTTAAATTGGCACTAAATTGGAATTTACATATGCTTTGAATTGGCATTGAATTGAAATTTGCATATGCTTTAAATTGGCATAGAAATGGATTTCTAATATGTTTTTAATTGGTATTGAAATGAGGCACGCTCATGTATTAATTGTGATTTAGCCTAACGTGCATGGCGATATTTAGGGGGCATCTGTCACTGACATAGGTGGTGTTGTGTCTATTAGTATGTCCTGTGAGTTGCCCTCTGCAAGTGTGGAGCATATATTGTGCTAGCGTTATTACGGGTAAGCGATGTAGAACCAGCTTCGTAACCACTGATTTATATGTAGTGCAAGCATTGTTATGAGTAAGCGATGCAGAACCAACTTCATAACAATCGGTATATAGAGGTTAATCAGGTATGAGTAAACGATACAGAACCAGCTCTGTGACCTTACAGCTAAGGGTACAATATGGCAAAGAAAATTAGTGATATGATATGTTTTAAAAGAAAGTTCATGAAAGTATTGTTTGCCATCACTGTTTACTTTATAAGAAAAGTGGAACTTGATCATCTATATATATATGTGTGTGTGTGTGTGTGTGTGTATTTTGTTTTACATATGCATTGATCTTATGAAAGAAAATAATTTGTTTTGTAAGAACATTGATTATTACTTGAAAAGAAAAGAAATTGTTTTCTTTTACATG
The DNA here is from genome assembly GCA_027575705.1 of Erythroxylum echinodendron. Lineage (NCBI taxonomy): Eukaryota > Viridiplantae > Streptophyta > Magnoliopsida > Malpighiales > Erythroxylaceae > Erythroxylum > Erythroxylum echinodendron. Next base: position 5,426,316 of record JANZXR010000003.1, read on the forward strand.
AAAACAAAATGAGTTCAAGTAGATGCTCAAGTGAGAATTAGATCAAGGCTAAGTTACATGAAATTAATCTCATACAATAATTGCTTAAAATTGCATGAACAAATCTCAAGATCACTCCTCTAAACTTCTAAATCTCTTTTAGACCCTTAGCCTCTTTATTGAGTGTGTTTTTGGCTAAAAAATTCATGTGTACATAAGTGAAGAACTCACTTATGTACCACCTATCATTAAGTTGGTCACGATCACGGCCTATAAGCCACGATCATGGATTGTTTAAATGACAGTCACGTACACTTTATTTTTATCCGATCTTTTATGCGTGTGACCTTAAGTTTTCAGTTATTTTGGTCACTTGAATTAACTCTTAATCTGAGCAAATTATGAAGAGTTTCATGATGTCAATTTACTAAAATGTAAGTCGATTGACACTCGAACTCTTCGATAGTTAATTATCCGACTTACGAACCTTTCTATAGTCAATTACTATGCAATTCATCCATTCACCATCTTATACCCCACTTGGTACGAATTATGGGTTATGTGTCAACTCCCATTAGGCTGACTATGTCAGATCTAGTCCAAATGATGTTAGTTCTTATCATGGGGATCTCATTACTTTATGTGTCATTGAAGACTCTTTTATGGCACATAATTGCTCTGGCCAGAGAATCCCAAGTAATGACCCCGACAAGAGGCCATGGGTATTATCTCCTTCTATCAGTAGTGGTGAATCCTTTATTGACTACTCGATTACCTTCGACTACCAATAGTTGTACCCAATCTCTACCCTATGAGCGACCTCATCTTGAGGCAACAAGGAATGATAACAAAGCACAGGATCAATATCCAAGATATCCTTAAGTACCTCAAGTCTAAGAATATTTGCACATTGCTATGATGAGATTAATCAGTGATATTTGTTGATCATCCATATGATAATCTCAAAGTGAGTCATCCGATGTACTTACTACTCTTAGTAAGCATCCACATATTAACTCTAACATCTCATGCTTACAGTTTATGAAATCCACTGCTTAATCAAATCAAGGAGTATAACATATGCTAGTCTATCCGAATTAACAATGTCCTGTCTTGTTAGTCCTATGACTTGGGATAAATTAGATATTAACACAATTACACATGATAGGAATTTCATTACCACGATCTCATCATAATTTTCTTCATGCTATATTTTGTATCATGGACTTCATTAATTCGATTTAAAATAGACATCAATTCTTAATTAAATGAACATCAAATTAATGAAAATTGCCTTTCGCTTTATTAATCAAAATAAAGCTTGTACAAAAGTGCTAAAGGTGATTGCATTAT
>JANZXR010000003.1:5427747-5458944 GCA_027575705.1 Erythroxylum echinodendron
ATAAATTTATTTAATTAAAAATAATTTATTTTTAAGTTTTATCTAATATGTAATTATTATCAGTGATAAAAATATAAGTACATTAACATCAACAACTAAACAGGTTTTTATTTTTATTTAAAAGAAAACTGAAAATAAAAATAAAAATTAAAAACTACAACAGAAAAATAGAATAACCAAACATTATTTTCTTTAACAGGGTTATTATTGTAAACTTTTTTCAAAGAAGTGACGAGAACACATTATTGAACATAGCAAGTGTTTCATTAAAAAAAGTATAATCACTACCAAATTTTTCGAATTTTTTAATTTAATGCTTAAATTTTTAAAAATCTCAACCTTTTTTTAACCTTAATAGTTCAGTTAAAAAATAATAGGTTTACTAATAATTTGTTTTTCAGAAAATTAATAAATTTTATCTAAGCATGTCAATGGGTCGGGCCGAGTACGAACTACCCTCGACCCGGCCCTGCCCGACCTTTCCCATGGTGGCCTGTGAGGGTTGGGAAGGGCCAGCCCGTGATCCGGCCATCCGGCTGGCTGTCTTGACGGCCCGTCTATTTATTTTGTTAAAAAGAAGAATTCAAGTCGACTATGGTCGGCCCTTGGTCTGCCTAATCTGAGCTGACCAGGTCAAGTTATAATTGACATCCCTAATTTCATCTCCTCTTCGTATTTAGTGTAAGGTGATCAGGGATGCACATAGCTTGTAATATTAGTCGTGTTTGAAGAGTAAACATAGGAAAAAACAAGCTCTTTATTTCTACGTTGTTGTCTAAAAACTTTGCAACTTTTTTTCCTTTCAGGTGTGATGAGTCATAGAAGCCCAATTAATCTTGAGTGCTTTGTAATTCGCATGACATTCCATCTTAATTTTCACCAATCAGGTGATCGTCTCCTCCCGTGTTTCTGTAGGTCTATTGATATTCAATAGTGCCTATAACCAATTCCATATTTTGGTTGTAAACCTACATTTAATCTAAATGTGTCCCAAAAATTTGTGCTCAATATTACCAAGTTCACACATCAATCAGTTAATGGGAAATTTGATTTTATCCTCCATAAGTAATCCACCATTTATTCCCATTCATAATACAAAGAGCATGTTGGCCTTATGTCCGTATCCCACACCAATTTCGTCCACTTTACTCTTGCTTGTTGTTCTTTTTGTAGGAGTTTACACAAGTTTTTGTGTTGAACTTTCCAAATTTGATAGCTATCCAGCTAACTTCATCTTATTCCCTCTGTTGCCATCTTGGTACTTGATTCAATATAATTTCAGCACCCCTACAATTGTGGTATGGCCTAAGTCCACTAATTGTTGTTGATCGTGCTGCTTACTCAGGTATTAGAGGAAACCACAAGCTTCAGGTGTTGAAGTTCCACGACTTTGTAAAGGGGTCCCTTGTATTGCCAATTAGGGATGGTAATGTGGCTAACCTCGTCAGTTTTTTTTTTTAAAAATAAAATAAAATTTAAAATATAAAATAATGTTTTTTAATTTGGACACAGGCTTAGGCTACCAAAGCTCAAGCCGGCCTGAGGTCCAACTCCTCTAAACAAAATAATATCATTTTATTTAAAAGAGTTGAATCTTGGGTCAATCTGAATTTGGGTAGGCTCAGTCTAAATAAAAACACCTGAATCTGAACTCATAGGTCAATCCATTATTATCCCTAGTGCCAATTGTCATATCAAAATCGTGTTATGTTGTCATCTCAAATTTTGTAGAATACAAGGCTTTGCATCTACTCTCTTGTGCCTAGAATTTCCCTTAAAGTCCATGACATGTCCTACTTGTGCTTCATAGTCCAGATGTTGTCAATTTTAATGAATACATTGTTTATCCATTTTACCCGGAGGTCCTCCTTTTTGCACATCCACCATAGGTTCTTTGCTAGGCATGCTCTATTGATTGCCTTTGTAAAGTGTAATCCTAATTCCCCTTGCTCCTTTGGTCTGCATATGTTTCTCCAACTTATTTTTGTTTTGCTCCTACCTTGATCCGATCCATTCCAAAGAAACTCCTGAAGTTTCCTGTCTATTTCCTTGTGTATACTTTTGGGCATTGGGTAACATTACTAAGTATTGAATGTATAAGTTGGAGCCTAGCTCCATAGCTCAAGAACCTATTACTCCATTGGTTAATTTTCCCATTAATAGACTCCAACAAAGGTTTGCAATCAGCTGCACTTAGTCTTCTTTATGATATTGGGACCCCTAGATACTTAAACGATAATGATCCTTATCTCACCCCATTTCTCTTGCTTTGTACACTTCCTCGTTGTTGGAATTACTTCTTAACCCTGACATTTCTTGAAACTCCTCCATAGATTTCAGTAATAAGTATATGGAATGTCTTTCAAACATACAAAACAGTAAAAGGTCATCTACAAAAACTAGGTAGGTTAACTTTATACCTTTGTATCTGTAGTGGAATTGGAATTCAGTGAGTGTTCTTATCTTTTTTGCAAGGTGAATTGTCAAGGCTTCATACAAATAACAAACAGGTAAGGGGAGCGAGGATCCTCTTATCTTACCTGAGACTTCTCCTAACTTTTATCAATTTGGCGGCTTCCCTATTCATCAAAATAGTCATAGTGGTAATAGTTTCGATAATAATTTGTTGATTTAATTAACATAATCTTTGTTGTTTATGATATGCAAATGTTCACATAAAAAAATAGTATAAACAACAAAGATTTTTTAGGTGGTGGAGTGAAAAGTATGGGGCTAAAAGGTCCTGTGTTTGAATCCTCCTATTTACGCTAACTTAATCGAACATGTCGTACAGGGCTTGTCTAGGGCGGAGTGCCCGATTAGCTTGATTTGCAGGCTATTGCGTCAATCTAGAAGTTTACCCAGTGCGCATATAAAGAATAGCGGCTGCGAATTTTTCCGTTTAAAATAAAAAGAAGATTTTTTTGTCAAATTAATAAATTACTAACGTAACTAATATTTTTAAACTAAATTATAAAAGTTTTAAAATATCGTCTACTCAATTGAAAAAATTTAAAAACTTAGATGTTAAATTTAAAAAACACAAAAATGTTGATACTTCTAAAATTAGTTATCCCTTAAACAAACATAGCAAGACAATACATTTCTTATATTTTTTTATAAGAAAATATTTATTGATTATTTTTATACCTAAATTAACTTTTGGGTAAAATTTTACTAATAAAATTTATTATCTCACAATATAAATACTTTATAGATAGTAAGTTTGTTTGTTACCTTGAAATTCATAATACTTTATACACAGTAAAATGGTTTGTTAACTTGAAATTCAGAGAAACTAATTTTTTTAATAAATGGATTTCTTTATAATAATTAAGTTTGTTTTTAGTGCCTTCACTTCTACAATTAATAAAATAATTATTAATAATAAATGAAATAATAACTGATAATTTTTAAAATTTTAAACAAAAGACTAAATTCAATAAAATTTAACTTTTTAAAAAAAGATATATTACATTATTAAATCGGACGAAATAAGCATTCCTTATTCAAGTCTTTTGAATTATACATTTAATAATTAATATTACAAAATTTTAAACCAAAAAAAATTAATTATGTTAATATTAATATTTTTTACTCAATGTCATTATAAAGGAGTTTTTCTTCATTCGTTAGACTTAACACTATTACTGGATTATTAATAAATTGTTTATAATTCATATTTTTTATAATTTCATTAATTAATAATAAAATAGAATAATTTATTTACAAAATAATAATATAAATAAAACATACGAAATTAATTATCTTATTTATTAATATTAAAAAATAATAAATAAATTATCATATAAAGTTAATTATTATATATTATATACGATAAATTAATATTTATTAATTAGAAATAATTAAAATTTGATAATAAAAATATAATCAATTAATAAATTTGTGAAGTGTGTCTTCGGCCGACGTGAGAGTTGTTAACTTGTTATTGAAGCTTCGAGTGCTTTATCTGTCTTCTGAAAACACATGCCAACTGAACAAATAATGAATAAGAGGAAACAATGGATATATATAACTTTCTGCCATTGAAGAAGAAGAAAACAGGATGGGAAGAAGAAGAAAAGCAGTAAATGAGAAAATCTTTCTCATTACATTAAAACGGGTACAAAAGATTCAATATATACAAAAAAAAAAACTAAACACACAAATTGTGTGCATGTAAAAATAAAAAATGCAGCCCATTATTTACACGTCATTATGAAGAATGATATAGAATATGTACACCTAAACAAAGAATAACAAACTTAACTACCACGAGAGAGAAAGTGATAAAAAAATGCTGATAAGACTCCATATTTCAACATCCCCTCCTCAAGTTAAGGCCTAGTAACAATCACAAAGTCCTAACTTGGAAACTAACTTGTTAAACAACGGAGTACTAAGAACTTTTGTGAAAAAATCTGCCAATTGTTAAGATGAAGAAATCTTTTTCGATGAAATGAAGCCTAGCTTGAATTGTTCCCTCACAATGTGACAATAAATATCGAGACGTTTAGTTCTTTCATAAAAAACTAGGTTAGCTGTTATATGTAATACAGCCTGACCATCACAGTGAAAAGGTATAGGAATTGATTCTGGAATTTGAAAGTCTCTCAAGATACATGATATCCATTGCAATTCACATACCGTTGATGCCATGGATCTGTACTCTGCTTCAGTTGAAGATTTGGACACTGTGGTTTGCTTCTTTGTTTTCCAGCTAACAAGAGAATTTCTCAAAAAAATGCAGCATCATGTTAATGATTTTTTGTTATCAATACAGGAGCCCCAATCTGTATCACAGAAAGCTTCTAATCTTAAGGAATTGTTTGCTAGAAAATAAAATCCTAAGGAATGACTGCTCTTGATGTATCTCAAAACATGCAGAGCATTTTTCAAATGAAGCTGTCGAGGATTATCATATTGGCTGAGCTGTTGTGTAGCGTGAGCCAAATCAGGTCTTGTATATCCCAAATAGAGTAATCTTCCCACTAACTGTCGGTATGAATAAGGATCTTCTAATTTTGGACCATCATCAATACTCATCTTATGCCCCTTCATTAATGGTGTAGCAGTAGGTTTGCTTCCCATCAACCCTGCATCTTGAATCAAGTCTAGAGCATATTTCCTTTGGTTAACATAAATACCATTTTCAGATCTTGTGATTTCTAAACCAAGGAAGTGTTTTGCATATTGAAAATCTTTGATGGCAAATTTATCATCTAGAAAAGATTTTACTGCTGCAATCTCTCCTTTGGAATTTCCTGTAATCAGAAGATCATCCACATACACTAGAAAAGCTAGAAATGTATTGGATTTAGAAGGATAAAAAGGCAATTATCATGACATGATTGCTTAAAACCATACTCTTACAATTTTGATGTCATTTCTGTGTTCCATTGTCTAGAGGCTTGGTTTAGCCTTGTCATATCCTTCTGGTAATGTCATAAAAACTTCCTCATCTAAATAACCATGCAAGAATGCATTGTTAATATCAAGTTGGTGTAGACTCCATGACTTTGATGCAGCAATGGCAAAGAAATTCTGACAATCACTACCTTAGCCACAGGTGAAAAACTCTCATGAAAATCTACCCCTTCAATTTGATTGTAGCCTTTTGCTACCAATCTTGCCTTGAATCTGTCAACTCTCCCATTTTCCTTTAATTTCACTTTGAATACCCACTTGTATCCTATAGGCTTCTTGCTTACTCGTAACTCAGTGATTTCCTAGGTTTTGTTTTTTTTTTTCTAAAGCCTCAATCTCTTCATTCTTAGTTTTCACCCATCTTGGATTGACCTTTGCTTCCTAGTATGATCTTGACTCCTGGACTTCAGAAAAATTTGCAACAAAACATATATGTGCATTTGATAAGTGTTTCGGTACAATGTATGGGTAGGTAGAAGGAGTGTATTTGGTTAGTTTATTAACATATAGGGGTTTTTGGCAACTTGATATACCATGCTCAACGTTTTGACACATAGTCATTCATCCAATTTGGAGGTTTTCTCAATCTTGTACTATATCTAATAGGAGCTATTTCAGGTGTAGGTATAGGTGTAGGTAAGGTTGAATTACTGGTTTGTAGCTGATCATCATCATTCTCGGGTTCTGCTTGTATATGCTCAATAGGATTATCACATATAACATCCTCCTCTATGGATTCATTTGGGTTATTAGGTATGATAGGTAAAGGAATTTGATTGTTTGAGGCCATAATGACATAATCTTCCTAGTTGTAAAAGGATAAATATGTTCATAAAATGTAACATCTCTAGAAACAATCATTTTGTTGTTATCTAGATTATAAAGCTTGAAACCTTTTTGCCCTGGTGAATGCCCCAAGAAAATACTCCTAAAGGCTCTCAAGGAAAACTCATCTTTTTGAGGTAAGGCATTTGGTGCAAAACATAGACACCCAAAACATTTGAGGTTATCATAGGAAGGTTTTTTTTTTTTTTGGGCAGAATCTCATAGGGAGTTTTCCAATTTAGGATAGTTGTAGGTAATCTATTTAAAAAAAATGGCATGTAAAATGACTTTCCCCATAATTTTATTAAAGTGCTAAACTGAAACATCAAGGATCTTGTTAATTGGAGTATGGATTTATGCCTCCCTTCTACTATCCCATTTTGCTGAGATGTGTAAACACATGTTTTTTCATGTATAACCCTAAACTCACTAAGAATCTGCTAACATTTCTCCCCCACAAACTCTAAGCTATTATCAGTTCTAAGTTTCTTGACTGACTTCACAAATTGATTCTTAGCCAGGACAATAAAATTCTTCAAAATGGATGCAGTTTGACTCTTATTTTTCATCAAAAATGTACATGTACATTTACTTAGATCATCTACAATAGTGAGGAAATAATGTGCTCCTGTCAGCTAGGATCTTTATACGGTCCTCATATGTCAACATGAATTAATTCAAAAATATCATTGGCATTACTACTGCTTTATGAAAAGGGTAGTCTGGTTTGTTTTGAAAGAGGACAAATACTGCAATCAACAAAAAGATCAACCTGTTTCATAAAAGGTAAATGTTTAAGTACAATGTCTAAAGATGCCCCAATCTTTGATGCCATGTAGGAATACTGACATCAACCACATTATTTAAGCAACAAACATTTGCTCTACTAGGTACTAGATTGAGAAAATTGCAATATCTATGGATAACTTCTGGTATGTATGAACTAGAATAAAGTATATATAGGTCTCCCTTCAACTTCCACAATCTAAGGACTCTATTAGTCTTTAGGTCCTAAAAAATGCAAAATTTTGGGTAAACACTACAGCACAAGAATTCCCTTTCAGCCAATTTACTTACTGACAGTAGATTGTGTCTAAAACCAGGAATGTACAGAACACTTTTCAACTTAACATTATCATGTAGAATCACATCACTGTATGACTTGACTTGATTAACAATTCCCTCAGGTAAATGGACAATAATTTTTCTAGTTAAGGGTTTTTGTAAGATGAATGAATGTTTAAATGCACATATATGGTTAGTTACACTAGTGTCCACAATCCATTCATCTTTAAGTTCATCAGATACAGGTTCCAGGGTAGAATTACCTGCAAAGTCTGAAATCTGAGCAAAATTTACTTGTTCTGACGTTGCCACTTGCTTCCCTTTCAGAATCTTGGCAATCTCTTGCTGAAGCATCTCTGTGACCGCAGGTGACCACTACATCACTGATTCTTTCATGTCATCATTAGGATTATCCTCAAAAGGATTATTGACCATATTAACTTGTCCCTTTGTAGCTGCAGCTCTGTCCTTCTTCAACTGTTTATACCAATCTGGGTACCCATGAAGTTTAAAAAACGTATCCTTGAAATGTCCTCCTCCCTTGCAATAATCACAGCTTCTATCATCCTTCTTCTGTAATTCCTTTTTCTTATAAGAAAATTTTATGTTAGCATCAACTCCAGATCGAATCCTTTTAACTATCATAGCACTCACTTCAGTATTATCTGAAAAAAAAATTGTACATTCTTTTATTTTTCTACCCTCAGAATCATTGAGTAAGCCTTATTAATGAAGGCATAGGTTTCAGAACTAAAATCTGGTTCCTAACATTATCATAACTTCCATTTAAACCCATAAGAAATTGAATGAATTTAGTCTGAGATATAATGTCTAGAAAATCTCCAGCAGTATTATACGTACAACCTCTCGTAGCACCACAAGAACATTGGGGAATAGGCTGTGGAACATTTAGTTCTTCCCACAATTTCTTCTTCTTACTATAATACATAACAACAGAAGAATTACCTTGTTCCATAAAAGAGATTTGTCTTTGAATCTGGTAAATTTGAGGACCATTGCTCTCACCAAACTGCTCCTCTAGTTCTTGCCAAAGTTTTCTAGTAGAGGTAGAGTAGATAAAGGTTTCTGCTATATCCTTTTGCATAGAACTAATTATCCATGAGCTAACCATTTCATCCACTCTTCTCCATTTCGAACAAGTAGCTTCATCTGTTGGTGCCACTAAGCTATCATTCATAAAACCTAGTTTGTTCTTAGCTACTTGAGCTATCTTCATGGATCTGTTCCATGTCAGAAAATTGTTATCATTAAACAATACAGTTATAAGGGCCATTTCAGGGTTATCAGATCCTCGTAAAAATAAAGGATTATCAAAATTTTGAGTCATGTTTGTAGTTCTATTTGCAAAATTAACAACTTTATCATTATTAGCCATGATGAAAAATGAAACAAGTGGTTAAGTTCAAAACAGGGGTAAGTAAAATTTACATATTTAAGAGGTTAGTTCTGATACCATAAACAAATAATGAATAAGAGGAATCAATGGACAAATTTAACTTTCTGTCATTTAAAAAGAAGAAAACATAATGAGAAAAAAAAAAAGAAACGTAGAAGATGAGAAAATCTTTCTCATTACATTAAAACGGGTATAAAAGATTCAATATGTACAAAAAAATTAAGCACGAAAATTGTGTGCTTGTAAAAAAAAAGTAAAGCTCATTATTTACTCTTCAGCGTGAAGAATGATCTAGAATATGTACACTTAAATGAAGAATAACAAACTTAACTACCATGAGAGTGAGAGAGACTGCGAAAAAAACGTTGACGACCCTTCATATTTCAACACCAGCCAACCCGAAGCTTTTCTTCGTTGTCCTTCCACAGTCCACACCCCAGAGATCACCATAAGAAAGAGGACCAAGGATTTGAGTTTCCAATCCCATTCTTTTCCTCACTCTCAAGAGACTTCTGAAATATACACCTTTAAAAATCTCAACTTTCGTACAAAAATGACTTTAATTTGCGTTAAGGATAGGTTAACAGACGACGAGCTCCGGTGCATTCTGTCAAAACTAAAGAATGATAAGGACAAGGAAGTATATAGGTTGGTGTGCAAGAGGTGGCTTTACTTGCAGAGCACCGAAAGGAAGAAACTTGCTGCTCGTGCTGGCCTCCACCTGCTCAGGAAGATGGCTGACGGTTTCTCAAAGCTCGTTGATTTGGACCTCTCTCAGTCCATCTCCAGGTCCTATTATCCTGGTACCACTGACTCTGATCTCCTGTGATCGCTGATGGATTTAAGTACTTGAGGTTCCTCAGTTTGCAGAATTGTAAAGGTCAGAACACATATTTGCTTGCTTGCTTTTCCCCTTTCGATTGTTTATATTGTTAAGAATTTAAAACGATTTTTGGGATTTGTTTCTTCTCATGGAATTTGCCCCAACTTATCACCTCTGCTTTGTTAAGAGGAGAAGATCATTGATTTTTTCAACTATCTTTGTCTATTGCAAACTTGGTTTTCTGTGACCGTAATTTATGTGATGGATTGGCAATTTAATCGATTATACGGCTATTTATGTTTTTAAACTGAAATAGTAAATGTGATACCTTTTGTCCATGCTTTCATCGTTAAGAGAGTGTGTGAGATTGTTTATGTTAGACAGACTATATTTGTATAGCAGGTATTGCTGATAATGGTATGATGTACGTCGGACGCGGTCTTTCTTTTCTGCAGTCCTTGGATGTATCCTATTGCAGAAAGCTAACTGACAAGGGGCTCTCAGCTGGCTGTCGATACATTCGACGTCTACATCTGGCTGGTTGCAGATTCGTTAGTGATGGAATGTTGAGGTCTCTTTCTAAGAACTGCCATAATATAGAAGAGTTAGGCCTCCAAAGTTGCGATAACTTAACTGACTCTGGACTGAGAGATCTTGTTACAGTGTAAAATACATTTGTTAATGTCAAATACTTAGACATTAACAAATGTAGCAATATTGGAGACAGTGGGATTTCCAGTGTTGCAAAGGCTTGTTCATCGTCTATTAAGACACTTAAGTTGTTGGATTGCTGCAAAGTTGGTGATGAGACAATGTTGTCAATAGGTAGATTGTCAGAATCTTGAAACCCTTATTATTGGTGGTTTCCGAGATATTTCTGACCAGTCTGTTAAATCACTGGCCTCAGCCTGTAAAATTAGTTTGAAGAATTTCCGTATGGACTGGTGTTCTAATATCTCCGACTTGTCAGTAAGCTGCACCCTCACTGAGTGCATGAGCTTGGAGGCTCTTGACATTGGTTGCTGTGAAGAGGTGACAGACGGTGCTTTTCAGCATTTAACAATGATGGAAGTTGAATCAAGGTTGAAGATTTTGAAGATTAGTAACTGTTCAAAGGTTACAGTGACTCCAATACGTATGCTTTTGGAGAAATGTGGCTCTTTGGAATACCTTCATTTGAGATCATGCCCACATGTTACCTAGTCCGGTTTTGATGAGGCTGGATTGCAGTTTCCTGAATGTTGTAAAGTGAATTTCAGCGGAAGTTTGAATGAACCAGACATATTGACTTAAGACCTCATATTACAGAAGTTAAGATCCCAGAATTTTTTCTATAGAAATTTTGTAAAGATTAAGAACTATTCCTTTAGAAGCCGATTGGCTTGCCAGTATGATTGAGGGCTCATTCTTGTAATCCTCTTCTGCTCGTGTACATGTTTTGTATCGATCTCCAAGAGTGATGCTTGACCCATTTTTTATCCTTAAAGATTATACTTGAATGTTCATCGCTTCTTGCTTTTCTTGTAGTCTTGTTTTGTTATCTGCTTTCCTATTTCCTTATATTGAAGATTGTTGTAAGATGTTCCTCTTATCTCCTAAAAGTTTGGACCTGCTACAGGAATAAGATCATATATTTACGCCTTGATCTTCTTCTTCTTGTAGCTTCATACTGATATCAGTTTGTCTTCGTCATGGTGGAATTGTAGAAGTTAATGAAGATATGATAATCAACCTGTCTTACAAGAGCAGAACTTCAATAAAGCTAGGAAAAAAAAAAACATTAGTAGCATTTTCAATTTCGGTTAGGAGACGCTTCCAACCACAACATTGTTGATTGTTCCTCAGGATTCAAGAATCAATGATGTTTAACTGAAGGGTATCGTGTCAATGATGTGCGCAGAAGTTGTTAGCCTCACCAACTCCTCCAAGATTCCCCCTGAATTTTCTATGCTGGTTAATCGGTTTCGTTCCTTGGTTCTGCTTACGTGTGATGGTAGCTTTGGTTGGTGACAGAATTTGTTGCATGCAGTGGTTAGCAGTTTTTATGCGCACCATGTGAAGGAATGCTAGTGATAGCCACCTGTCATGGTTAGCTGGTGATGGTATACATGATCGAGGAAGCTGAACCATTTGAGTTACATAAAAGTCCCTTTTCTTCTTTACTATTCTTTTTCACCGCCCCCATGATACAGTTCCTGCTCTTACAGTTTAATACACTGTGATGAGTAAGTGTGCCATATCTCTTGCAATAGTTTCTGTCGTCACTTTGGAACGCGAATGAATGAAAGCGAAAGCTATTTTACCTGTTACAAGTTATTGGTTTATGCACTAATCCTAATGGCCCAGAAACGAGGGGTAAACATGTGGGATTAGATCTTAAAGCCTTGTCAGATTCGGATTTCATTTTTAAACTAGCCTGAAGCAGGCTATCATCTTACAGAAAGGGTGCGCCCAAGAAATGTCGATGGAAATGAACATCAAAGTTTAAAGCACAGTGTTTCTGAGTATGATGCTATAGAGCTTTCTCTGCTAAAGTCTTTCCATGTCGTTGCAGAAACCCGAATTTATTCATCTATGTTACCTAAAATCTTGACTATGGTCAATTTTTGGGCTGGAGTTGCTGATCTTTACTAATTAGCCATCATAAATGACTATAACCTACCTTGTGAGAAATCAACTCAAACAATTGGCATTTGGCAATAGGGAATGGTGCTTACTTCTGAGTTCTGACTTGGGGTAAATGATGAGAAGCGTTTAGACAGGTTATTTATTGAATAAACAGGATAATTTCACACACTATCCGGAAGAATATGGTTTAGACATGTCCTGAATTGACACAGGTTAGGTTCTTCATAATGTTTTAGTAACATTAAACCTCGGTGTCACAGCATTAGTTCTGTCATAAATCGTATCAACAGATCACGCAAAGGTACAGAAAGATCCTTCTTTTTTTGTTTTTCTAACTTCGCACCATTCTGAAGTTGTAGATACATATAGTTTGGTGAATGAAGTCACTGGACTGTCATTCACTCACAGAGGATAAAAAACTTGAATTACAGCAAATATAGCTAAATGGAACTGCATTTAATCAGTTAGAATCATTAGCTTCCATTTGGCCTACGAGTTAGAAGGATTGATGTTTAAAGTTACATGAAATTAGTCAAGTGTTAGCTACAAGCATCACCGAATAAGTTCCGCAAGTTAGAGCTTGCAGGAAGTCTCACACAAAAGTAAGAATGTCATATGTTAAGGAGTCAACAAGGTACGCATAGAAGAAGTTGGTTCGTAGACACTGACTTGTGTCCAATACTGTAATGTCATGCACCCAGTTTATGTGTTTCTTAAACACGTTCATCTGAAGCGAAGTAATTTCCCAGGGAAATGCAGGTATGAAACTGGGAAAATTTGAAACTTGCATATCGAAGTCTGCAGCATCCAATTTGTATGTTTTACTAGGACTTTGAACGTGAGCTTGTGACAGGGAAGGCAAATAGTGCTTTCCATTTGAACCAAGACTTATTAGTTGTTGTTCCAGATTGTATAGATAAGATTATGTGGCTGTTACAGTATCTCAAGGCTTGATTATAGGGATTTCATTACCTAATTAATTGTTGATTAGCAAGCATATAAATGTAACAGTTGTCTCTGATGAGAAAACACAATTTCTGTTCATACAATGTACCTTGTCGTTGGTTACCTAGTACTCCCTTTTAGTAAACTCAAATGTCACACCAATTACTGAAGCGTAAATGAGTGACTACTGAAGAAATGAAGAAGAAGAGAGGACTCTGAACAAGATTATAGCTGGCAGTTAGAAAATGATGGAGCATATTTCAGGCATGAAAATTATGTACAATGTCATTAGTCAACTGGCAATATTGGCGTATTGTTAAATCTCAGTTACAATTGGCAAAGAGAATAAAAGCCTTCTTTCTAAAACAAATCTGAGTTTTGCTTGCTCATGCTCATCCAAGATTGAGATACTGCTTGCTGAAGACACCTGAGAGCTTTCTGGTAGTTGAGGAAACCCATAAACCAGAAATCAAAATTATCAACAGTTACAATTTCCATGAACTTCTGTGATGGCTTCTTTACGTTTTCACTTTGGTTAGCAGCCTTTATATTTTTCAGGGGGATCACAACCTGCAGAAAGTTTATGTCATTTTAGGTTGCAGATCACAGAAAAGATACTCAAAAAGACATTAGAATGGTGAGAGGTGTGTGTGAAAGCATGTTAAACTTTTCTTACCTTGTAATGAACTCTGACGACTTTCCCATCTGGAGAAGTCAATTTGATTGATCTCTCACTGCAAAAGGCCACCTTCTCAGTAGAGATAAAGAGAAGACCTGCAATAGGACCCGAAGTGGTATACAAGTAACATTGGCAGGCTTTCAACAGCCTCTCTCCATCTCTAACTGTAAAGAACTGTCTGAAAACTTTCTTCACTCCTCCTACTTGAATAATTTTTGCTCCCAAGCTCAACTTCCCTTTCAGGGTCTCACTGATCTTGGTCCCCAACCTTACTGCAGATAAACAAAGTTGAGATGAATTTAGAATTTATCTAGTTTTGGCCTATGTACAACAAATATGACTTCCTTGATCACCAGAAGATTTGTTCTCAACTCACCATGCTCGCAGATTCCGTGTGCAAACTTGTCAGCTTTTTTCCCTAGCTTGTTCATCCTTGTAAGAACCGAGTTCAAAGTATCTGCAACATAAAATCTTGCTGATTAGCATCAAATCTTAAAGTTATGATAGAGGAGGTTAAGGAAGAGAGCAAAAGAGATATACTTTGTTTGAAGGCCAGAGACTTATTTGCAGGGGTTGGAATATAATCTTGATTAGAAGCATGCTCAAGAAATAGTCTTGGATTCCTTTCAATTGGCTTTGCTATCGAGCTGATTGCAATGCCAATAGCTCCCATTTTACGTGAATCCTTCATATCTGATATGAACAATAAAATTTTGACCTACTACTTGAAGTGTCTTCTGTTGGGAGGTTAAAACACCTGCAGACTGTGCTTGCTTGGCTGTGAGAAATGTAGAATCTGTTGTGGTTGATCAAACTTGATATTCTACAAGTATATATATTACTGGTGCTTATGGTTGGCGAGCTAACTTTTCGTTCTATGAGTCATCGATGGCTCACTGACTAGAATAAAGGCATTTTCTTTGACTCAAAAAGATAATCTTTAGGAAAGATAAACAAAAGTTGGCATGTTGTGTTGCTTTAAGTAAACATTAATGTAGGTCCAAATCTTCCCATTTTGAGAGCCTTCAGAAAAATCTTATAATCAATATATGGCTGGAACTTCAAGATGAATTCCTATGTCGCACTGCAATTTAGAAGTTAACACTGTGGTTAAGGTTCGGATTTTGCACTTTAAATTGAAACGTTAGCATCATTTTCTTAGATGGTTGTATGCTAGGAACCATAGCATTAGAACTTGTTGCATTTTACAATTTTAAAATCAACATCAGCATTAATACTTGTTATTTTAGTTACTCCATTGACTCAAGAACATTTCATTGTAAGCTTTGGTTATCAGTCATAGCTCCCTGAGACAAGATTCATGTCATCCTGTCTAGTTAGCTTTTTTTTCATGTGACAAGAGGTTAGACAATGATCTTGTTTCTCATTAAACTTTTACGTCACTATTGTTCTTTGCAGAACTTCACAAAATCCTTGTAAGATGGGTATGAGACCAAGAAAATAAAGAAAGGATTTCCCTATTACTTGGAACAGTTTTCAGTTATATAATCCACACAAGCACCAACTTGCTCTATTTGGCCTGATATGCTGACTGTATGAGGGTGTGTCCTTGCAGACTTTTGATCTGTAATTTTAACTTTATGATGCTATCTCTCTAATTCTGACAAGAGAAGGGCATTGTTGTGAGAAGTCACAATCTATTGGCTCAACTGACATATTGGTTATCTTATCCTTGAAAATGATGGACAACATGTTAGTTGTTCACCCAAATTGAGTAGTTAGTTTCTTTACATGTGAGATCTGATTTAGAAGGATAAGGAATAGCCCTTGGATTTGGGAAAAAGAAACTGCATAACATGTCAACTGCTACAACAGTATGTTATGTAATATACAACTGATATGCCTTTCTTTTGCCACCTTCTTTATCAAGCTTTAGTTAACATGCTGATGTGGGAGTGATGGGGAGGGGTAGGCCAAGTTATGGAGGTGAAGTAACCTCTTGTCCTCCATTGTTTTTAAACATTCTTTTATTGGAATGCTGAGTTGTAAGTGATAAAGCATTAGACCAAGCTGATGAATACATTCCACCTATATATCCAAATCCATCCCAGCACTGACTCATGCCTGCTTGCTTACCCATCTCCTTAAAATGGTTTTGGCTTTTCAATGAGGAAAAGATGATTGCATTGTCTTACTGCACACAAGCTCCAAGATTTTCTTTCAAAAAGTTTCACGGGAAGCTGATTAGACTCAGGGGATATAAGAAATTTGACCGAAAAAAGGACATCAGAAGAAGGTTTCTTAGGACCTTGGCTTATTTTAAGTACAGGTGTCACAAAGACTGATGCATAAAGAAGAAAAGTCTCTTACTGGCAGATCTTGCAATATCTGTGATGCTCAATGTTATGGTCTAGATGAACACTTAATCCCAAAAGAATTACTACTATCTATATAATAAAGAGAGAAATGAAAAGGGAGTTCTTGAGATTTACTTCTCGATACATAGTGAAGTAATACATCACAGAATAATCAAGTGTAGACAGATTGCAGATGTAAAATATGTGCCTGTTTCTATGTTTCCTAGTCAATATTAACTAGTCATATCTTTCTGATGAAGGGATCGATAGACATTGAATGACTGAAAAGGTTTCTGTAGTTGGATGGTTCATTATGGATGGCAATCTGGTCTTGCTCGAAAATCAAAATGATATTATTAACATGAAGCTCAGAATAAAAAAATGGGATCAGGTCGACGGGATGGTTTGGTGGTCATACAATAAGTCTTGTATGCTTACATTGTGAGGATGTGTGATTGAACCTTTCTGCGTTGGCATTTGGCTTTATGACGCCAGATCTCACTCTGGCTTTATGGTCCTATACGTGTGCATGTTGTATGCCACTTTTTCTCTTGTTTTCTTTTCCTAGATTAGGGTGCATCTGTTATGGACAGGAGCTTTTTATTTTATCATTTGTTTTCCTGTTCGTGAAGGGAAAATAGTGAAATCAGGAAAATTGCAAGCTGAGTGCCACGTAAGGAATGTATTGACTCCTTCAGATACGTTTCACAAGGACATTTGGACAGATTAATCACTTTTAAAGTTTGATATTTCAATTAAATATGTTAAAAAATTATTCTTTGTGCTAATTTGCAGTTAATAACAGTAATTCAGTAAATTTTAATATTATTAGGATTATGATAATAATATATTTATTTTAATTATGTCCTAAATATCTCAAATTAACTCATCATTGCCTTGGAAGAAATTGAAGCAATACAAGATAATAAAGATAACCCTATTACGGATTTTTTAATTAAAAAAATAAAAAGAATGATATGATATACATTGTTAAATTTAGGCAAACGGGTGAATTGCAATTCACCAGATTTGCTTGTACAACAAAACTCGTAACTCTGTGGATGGTTGAGGCCATACAATACTAGCTTTCTAATTCCAGTGTATGACAGGAGCTTAGTTAACAATCAAACAAATCAACAATTACAAACTCTAATTGTACCTGGTGCTGTTCCTTCTACCCCACAACTTCTTTTTCATCTTGTCAAGAGTACCTTCTTCATTTCCAAGTTTATTCAATATCACCTTGGTTTCTCGTAGTCTTGATCCATAATCCTTCTTCCAAGCCTCAAACGTCTGTTTTAATCTTCGTAGCTCACGATCTGGATTCAAATTGGCATCGGTTTGACCTGATTTTACTTCCACCAAAAATTTGGCATCGTCACCGAATACTTGACTCCTCTGCTCAAATTCTCCAGCCAACCGACTTATAGCAGTCAATTTTGCACTCATTGGCCTCACACCATTGCTCTCTTGACCCCTATGGTTACTTCCTGTATCCCAGCTGTTGTCTCTTTCATCACTTGCATTAACTGATGCATCAGAATTCCTTTCTGAAGCATCAACGGCAAGGCTTTTCTTCGCTATTGATAGGCTGGATTGTAGAGATCTCATCTGTTTCTGCCACACTTCTTCCATGGACTTCATTTTTAGCTCATATTCTGCCCAACGGCTCTCATATTGTTGAAGCCTTTGATGCAAGATGTCATTTTCCTCTTCTTTAGTCCGAACAGCAGTCTCAGCTTTAAGAACTCGTCTCTGTAGTTCAGCCAGAAACGAAGCCTTGACTAGCACCTCGTCTGACTCGTTGTCCTGATAGAATGTCGTAATTGTTTAGTACATCAAATGGAGCAAATATCAGAAACTGTAAGAATACTGCATATTGTATCAAAGAACAACAGAATTATTGCCTGCAATCGGGTAATGATCCTCGAAAGATATTATTGAGATATATTCGCAATTGAGCACAGAAAAGAGAAACAGGGCATCACAAATAACTAGATAAAAAGAAAGTTTTACTAGTGCTATAAAAGATACAACTCCAGTTTCGACAGATAGAAATAAGCAATGCCCATTACACCAAAAAGGAGAAGAGAAAGAAAAGCAAGGCCTAAGTGCGTACATGAATACAGTAAAGTTTAGAAAGAATGATATGGCAAGTACCTTCATTGCCCCCAATTTCAGAAATCCTATACTACCAGAGCATTGCCTAACCAACCATCCACGAATAACTGCAATGTAGCACAGAACATGAGGTGTAAGTATATAATAATCATAAATAGCCACCATGTAGCTGGCAACAGCTCTATATTCAACCTTCTATACCCAGCTATTGCAACTCCAAATTTTTTGCAGTCTTTGAGTAGGAAGATCAAGTCTACCTGACTGTATCGTAATTGATGCCTTATAAATGTCCTCGTATCTTCTCCTGTAGCTCATGCTTTTGATTTTCTTTTGTATATGAACAGCAGCTCTATGTTTCTGAAGTAAGATAGCATACTCCTTTCTACTTTTCTCTCCGCGAATAACTGCATAAGAATAAGAAATAACTTAGTGACCAAGCTTCTATACAAAAAGGAAAAAGAAATCCTTCGTCTATGTAAGTGTGAATTTGGGAGGAAAGACCACTACATGACTGAAGTGTGGCAATTCCTCTTTTAAGCTCCCTATGCTGACAGCGAGCTTGATGGCCTCGGAAACAGCTTTGGACACGTAAGATACCATGCAGAGTACGGTTTCTTGTATCTTCAAGCATCCCAATCTGCAGAAATTTCCTTGTTATGCTCAAGACAGTATGCAATAAAGCACATCAAGTATATGGTTAAACAGAATTCACCATCTGATTCAAATCATAATAAATATAAACTGTGATGGATCTTGTTCACAAAAGCTTAAGGAGACAAACAATGGCCGAGATTTCATTATACAATCATTTCTAACACACCCCTTCATAGAAAACCCCACATAGCCAAAAATTTTGATGTGTAGGACTGGACAATACTGAAGAAACCACATGAGATCTCGATGTCTAGGGAGAAGGGAATGTGACTATAAAATTATGAGCACTTGAGGTTTTTATAATATCAAAAACCATTCAACCTAAAAGCTTAAGCTATTGGGTAAGACTTAAGAACAATCAATTTGTACCTGTCCAGTTCGGAAAAATAGCTTAGTGTAACCAACTTGATACATCTCAGGCAAAATACCAAACTGATGAAGAATTGCAATTGATACACTGAGTGGATCCTGAGATGCGATGCTTTCCAGTAAAAGAAAACCATACCTGTGGCAAAAACTCTGGTCATCGAACTAATCATGTAATAGTAGAATGAATCATAAGTGAGGAGCCATTTAAGAACTTGTAACAACTATCTAATTGGACTTGTTCTCTTTTACCTTCTAGAAAATTTATGGTGTGACATTCTTGTAGGAAACCCAGATCTCGAGATACGAACTACCTCTAGGACTCCACAACACCTCAACTGCTGCAGTACGAGTCCTTGCTCATATGATCCAGGAGATTGAACGTTGTTGGGCTTTATACACCTAATGAAATGTGGCGTGGTGGTCTCTAGGCGTTGCATCAACTGGAACAGTTGACCCTAGACACCAGACATTAATTAATAAAAATAAAATGACAATTTTAAGCAAAGCAAAAGTTGGATCAACTGATGACAGCTGTAATCAATTGTGCTGATTTCAGAGACAGAGAACAGTTCATCATCCTAATCCAAAACCTCTTAAACTATAATCAACAAACCTTATGTCTAAAAGATATGAACATATATTTATCAGTTCACACTACAGTAACTTGAACTCATAAGGAATAAAAAGGAATATAATCCAAAATCCCAGAATCCCCAATAATCATTGGCTAAGCCCCTCATTCGTAAGACTGAACACTAAATAATTCTACTCCAAAGAAAATAATTGGGACCATTGAGAGCTATCTCCACCAATCATTCACTTAAACCCCTAATTCGTAAGACTGAATACTAAATAATTCTACTCCTACAAAAATAATTGGGACCATTGAGAGCTACCCGTCCTGAATCCCTACTTATTCACTAAAAAGAGTTATGAAGCAATGCAGTTGCATTAATTAATTCATATCAAGTAGCAGAATGCATCTGTCAATTACATGGGAATACATTGAGGAGGATCACATGAATCAGTTTTGGTAAAGTATGGTTGTAGTAACAAAAGTAATAACCTCAGTTTCTTGAATGCTTAAGTATGGTTGTAGTAACAAAAGTAATAACCTCAGTTTCTTGTATGCTAGACACTATAAATATGAGTAATAACCTCAGTTCTTGTTTCTTGTTTCTTGTTTCTTGTTTCTTGTATGCTAGACACTATAAATATGAGTAATAACTTCAGTTTCTTGTATGCTAGACACATATTAGTAATAACCTCAGTTTCTTGTATGCTAGACACTATAAAGCATTATTATCCTTACACCAAATCAATAAAACAAGACATCAAGGAGAAACTTTCATCTTTCAGCATAAATGAATAAGTCCAACAAATTTATTACACAATCCTGATGTTAAAGAATCTGCATTATTGAATGAAAGAGTTGGAAAGCAACATGAAAATCAATCAAGTACACAATGCAATTCAGTCTTTCATAATTTTAATAAGGTAAGGCCATTAGGGGATTATCATAGGTACTTACCTTGAATTTTGTAGCCACACTTAGCTTCTGAGAATCTGGCCCTGCTTTGTGCAGGGGACCAACTGCAGGCTTCTCAGATTGAGCAAGCAAAGCAGAAGCAAATATCTTAGGCAGATGGCATGAACATGATGACAAAAGTTCAATGGAATCCAAGTGTAGTAAGTCCCTATTCTTCTCCAGAAACCCAGTTGTATCATATGTGACCTGAAGTCGGAGAAAAACATCCATAAGTAATTCTTTTGAAAAAGCAAAGATGCCTGCCAAAAGTCCTGAATTCAATTACAGTAACATTTTATCGTATTTAACTCCTACTGCAACTTCCACTTTGAAATGAACCCGTTAAAATATATTGAGACACACATAAAGCAAAGATACTGGACTATCAATCGGTTTACAGAGGGCTAATCACCTCCCCAGCATAATGGGAAACTGTGAAGGCTTTGCCTCGCTCTCCTCTGAAACAAGATTTCAAATTAAGATGCTGCTTGAGCTTGTTGGCAAATGTCAAGTCTGTTCCGTTTGGAAAAGTGGACTCCTCATCCAACAAAGACAATAGCCCTAGCGGTCTCTGCATGAAACACGATGGAAAGAAAGTGAATGCATGTTAATTTAAAAGGAGAAGTCAAGATGAGTGAACAAATCATTTCCATATTCTCCAATGGATTTCCTTAATCCAGTAAGAAAAGAAACAGGTAATCTGAAAGAACTTTGCAAGGTACAAAAATCCAAAATTGACAACTTCAATAAAAGAACAGTAAATAGAAAACAAATATAGCATAATTAAGCAGCCTACTGTACAAACAAAATACCTTCAAATATAGGTAATGAATCAAAATTATAATGATGTCAGAGATGATAAGGCATGGGCCTACTTATAATTAAAAACATGTTATAATCTTTAAAAATGACTTGGACAGAATGAGAGATGAAGTTAATCCTATTGCACTTGTGATGGGACTCTTTGACATTTAAGACCACTGAGACCAAATGCAATACATTAAACGTGATTAAATGCATAGCAGAAAGAAGAATAACTATCAGATTTGCATATGGTTTGTCACAGCTGTGGAGGATCACAACCTCAATATACCAAGCAATTCTTAGAAGCTACAATAACTAAGCTGAAGGATTTATATCCAAATATAATCCTTGCATTATTTCCAGCTACAGAAGCAGTACCTGCTCAAAAAGATTGAGACAGTCTTTGTTGTCGTCGAAATCAACTCTAGCCCAATCAATGCCATCTTGGATGTACTCCTATTTAAGAAAAAGGCACCTATTATAAGTAGTTGGTTGTAGTTCATTTTAAGATTACAGAAGCACTCTGCTCAAGTATTTTTATTTCAACACATTAGTTACAAGAAACAAAAGCTTTTAGATGGAATGCATACAGCTGCTTAGAACTGTTTTACTCAAACTCAAATGATTACACATCTATAAGAATTAGAATCAGGAGGTACCTCCTGCTCTAACTTGAATAAGTGACGATTGAAATGCTGTTGCAGTCTCTCATTTGCATAATTTATGCAGAACTGCTCAAAACTATTCCTCTGCAGAACAACAAAGTTTTAGAGCTAAGAATTTACACAAGAACTTTAGAACAGAAAAGTGAAGAAGTTCCCAGAAGTAGCATGAGATAGCTTGAGACATACTTCAAATGACTCAAATCCATAGATATCCAAAATGCTAATGGATCTGCCAGTTCTGCGTTTGCCAACTGCAAGTGATTTGTTGATTTGTTCAACTAGCCATTCAAATAAACAAGCATAAATTGACTTTGCCAACACATCCCTTGCATCAATCGCCTGGAAGACAAAATTTGTGGATTCCAAGTTAGGATAATTAGAAGTACAAGACAATTCACCAATCTAGAAAATTTTCATAAAACATTTAAATTCAATTTGATTTACTAAGGGCAGATCCCTAAATCCAATAGATGCTATACGCATAAGAAATAGTTTCACAAGTGTAATAGATTGTCCAGTTAAGTGGCAGTGCAGATTTGACTGTGAGGGAGCATCTTAGATTATAATGCATGCTTTACTCTTTCACCACTACCTATATTTTAAGTTTTGGCCTACATGATTCTTTCAAGGAAGTAACTTGACTACCTTCATGTACATGCCCTTGAAGAAGAGTAAGAAATTTTTGTTTTCCATATTTGTCCTCTTACATTGCTACAACCAATTATACAAATGATTTGCTTAACTTTCACTCAAACATTCTTACCTGAGATAAGCCAAGCTTCTGGGTTATATTATCATTCCCGACTCTCATTTTTCGAGTTGATAAAGCAAGCTTTAGCTCAACAACATCACATCCTATCAACTTGGCTACAGTTGTCAGACCTGAACACATCCAAATTTTAATCATTGGTAAACACCCCTTTCCAGAAAGAACTCAGGATGCATAACTTGTTAACAAGAAGGAAGAGGATAATAGGGGAAATCAAGTGAATTTCAAGAACAAAAGATGGGGAAAAGTACATTTCCACAAGGCAAAATAGCTGAAAATAAAATACAATCAAAATCGAGAGGGACACGATCACAAGACACAAATATAGCAGACGCTTGTATCTATGGGGGAAAAATAAACAATTGGAATCGAAATTGCAAAACATGGAAACAAGCTATACTATTAAAGGATCAGATAAATAAAAAGATAAGTGTTACTGAAGAATAAAATAGCAATAAGCATCACATGGCAATTAATGTTGCTTACCACTACCATTAGAAACTAAACATAAAAGATTCTGATATCAATGTTATTGTAACTCTCCTACATCTTTACTTTGCAAGCATCGCTTTTTTTTTTCTTTCAAATATTTCACTTTCATGCTTTCTTTGTTTTCACCCTTTACCGATTTGTTTATTTTATTCCACATGATTAGATTTTTCATTTTTGAGACTTAATTGCAATGCTATTTTTCCATGCAGGACCACAAGCAAATTACCTACATTCACTAGCCTCTAGCCAAAATGTCTGTTTATCCTTTCCACTTAACTAATTCCTCGTGTCAATACAAAATTTTTCTCTATCCCATGGTCAATGACATTAGAATAAAAAAATAAAGAAACAGAAAAGGTAACTTCTAATTTTGTGCAGAAAATCCAAGACTAGTAGAAATATCCACATTAGCTACTGAAAGAATCTTACTTTCATCAACAACTGGTTCAACATGGTTGTCATTATCAATAACAACAAACGAGATGTTTCCTAGCCACAGTACAGCAGAAAGCATTGCAAATACACTCTCTTGGTCTTCCTTGCCAACATGAACAATATCCAGCGCTTCCTGATTATTGGCAACAGTCATAATTTGAATACATGCATGGCAATCTCCGCAATATAGAAAACTAGAATGGAATTCTTAGGATAGTTGCAAGAACATGAAAGGGAAAAATGTACCACGACAACACAGAAGCATTCAGCATCATCAATCCCATTTATTGAGTAGCAATTGCTCTGATTCAAATATTTATACTCACTTGCACTCTTCAAATTTATCTTCCCTGTATGAAAGAATAAATCAATAAAGAGTCAAGGCTACAATAAGAAATTTTAATTGTGAGTAACAGCTATGGAATGATAACAACCTAGAAACAGCCACTTTTCTTATAGACCTGAAGACATTGAAGGGTTACATCACAATTTATTCATCCAAGGAAACAGCCAATGAAGAAAATGGAATAGATACCTCTAAGCGTAGGTGGAGCTCCGGCACAAAGCTGGTAAAATATATGGTAGGACCTTTCTCCCTCAGAGCATTGGACCACTCTAGACTGTTTAATAACAGTTCAAATTAGCTACATAAATCACAAAAGATAAAGCAACAAATATACAACAAACAAACATCACCTTTTCAAGTAAAACTGGGCACCACGGGGTAAAAAGAGATCAAAAACAAAAACTGTCAGTGCATCACCACATCAAATTGAAAACAGATAAAGTCTCAGGAACTCAGAAATTTCAGTAATCTTACAAGTTTGTATTTTGGCACCAGATATCTTTCCAGTTTCACTGAAGTGGATTTCAATCAACTTGCCCTGCAGCATGTTTAAAAGGCAAAACATATTGTCAAAATAGCCACAACATCTATTGCTGAATCTTTCAGGTTCAAGGTTGCAAACTCTCTATATGAATTGATCTGTGGTTTGAGACATTAATTCAAAGATTATGATGCTTACAAAGCGGCTTGAGTTATCATTCCTCAATGTCTTTGCGTTACCAAAGGCTTCTAGGATTGGGTTAGTCTTCAGTATTTCATACTCAATCCCACTGCCGCCACCAAGTGCAGCCAAATATTGCATTGCTATCTTTGCAGTCTCAGTTTTTCCTGCCCCACTCTCACCACTGAAAAAATAATTGAAATAGATTCAACATATTTAATTGTATATGCAATAGAAAAACTAAAAGAAGAACGAACTGCAGAAAAAAATTGTTGCTAGTTACACTAAATTTGTTTAATCATGTTATGACGCCAAAAGAAACAAACAAAAAGTTAGTACGAGCTAGGCACACAAGACAAACACAAGTATTAAATGATACAAATTGTGAAACAAACTATACTGAATGGAATCATGCAGTAATGAATGGCCTCAACTTGGTCCAAGAAAAGAAACATGATTTAGAAGTGGCCCATCCACTAATAAGGACAGAATTTATCCAAAATAAACTAAGAGCATCATTTGGTCCCGATACTGGTACTTTCTATTTCTTGACTCAAAAAACAAAGATAATATTCCAATAACATATTTGATTGCAATAAAAATTCCATAAAAGAAACTTCAACTATCAATTGAATAGCCAGGATCTCAAATATTGAAGAGAGGAGAACTTAAATTTCCTCATCAACTAAAGATTGGAGAAAAGGGTATTACATTCCTCATCCACTTGCCAGGTTAGATTGTCTTTTTGTCTTATGTATTAAGAATTAATCACAGTTTCCTTACAGAACTAGTAGAACGAATATCATCTATACCTATGAAAAATAAATTATAAGATGCATCTCAAAAATGATCAATGCAAATTATATAGACAGTTAGAAATCATCTAAAATCTGTGCAGAGATCCACCTAATGCTAAACAGGAAACAGAACACTACACATAATAGAAGCATATGCACAGGAAAAGTATAACTACTAGAAAACTTCGAGACGTGGGAATAAGTGTAACTGAACAAGTTAAATCATGAACCAATAAAGTCAAAATGTTCGAGTAACCAACCTTATAATGATAGATTGATTTACTTCATCTGCATAGAAAACAAAACTCTAAGATCAGTTCCAAAAGATACATAAACTTTTAAGTTCCTAAAGCTACAAGAATTTAATCTAAAAAATTCAACTAAAAAACACCTCGAATCATTTCCCTGATGGCTGTGTCTGTAATGGCATACACATGCGGGCTCTCCATAGATTTATTCTTATATGCTTCAATGTAATCATTCCCATATAAAGGAACTTTCTTGAAGGGATTGATGGCAACCAACACTGGCCCGGCTTTTGTCTAAAAAGCATAAATTTATTCAGTAGACAAGTTAGTCAAGTTTATAATTCAGTATCTTGTCCATAAGCAAACATAACCTTATTAGAATTCTTACGTAGATCATATCTTGATTGTATCTATAGTGAAGATTGTACAACACTGATGGCTCATTTAAGAAACTAAGTTGCATGAGATCATCTACACCATCAAGGATATCAGGATTCGCAGGTACCAGACTTTCAGAGTTTAACTTTAAAACCTGCAACAGGCAGTAACAATTTTTAACTAAACAGCTAAATTTGGCTGAAAAATCATCTTACTTCAAGTGGTTCTACTTACTTTTCCGTCAGGTAGAGAAATAACAGATTCACTACCCGAAGTTGATAAAATCTTCCCCAATGCCCAATCCCCATTTGGAAGTTGAACCCATGATTGAACTTTCTGAGACCAAAAACTTAAATAAGTAGGTGACAAGATCAGTTAAATGGATATTGACAAAACGCACTTGATGGCACAAAATAATTGAGTAAAATTCTTTAATATTGGAATGAAATTTTCAACTGCAATATTATTAGTCCACGTGAAATAAACACGTCATTGAGTTCATGGACGACACCTTTTTTGCAGCATATGACGTGGTATCTGCCCACTTTTGCTCACTGCAAGATGGCAAGATTGAAGGCAAGGGTGAAGTTCCAGTGTCCAGGTCTTCATCCCCCGCAGAAGGCCTCCCTTCAACTGGGAAGGTGTTGCCACAGCCACTATAAGGGGAATCCTCATTTGCATCATTCACAACCCGACCCTCTACTGCCTCAACATCCCTGTTCTCTATACCATCGTTCTGAGATATGACTGAACACGTGCTATCCCTATGTTCAGCATTAAAAGAATCAGGTTTTTCTAATCGATCAGGTGACGATGAACCAATGAACCTAAAATCAACCGGCAATGATTTGATCGCCTGAAGGGAAGGATGGACCAACGACTGCTGTGACATTTCCTCTGATCCTGGGGATTGAGTTAAGAAAAACACCATGAGATAAAAATGAATTAAAAAGATAACTCCTTAGTTTTCACACAAAAATGTCGTGTCAAGCTTTAGCACAAGTCCCCACTTGCCAAATTATCTGACTACCAAAGTGGAGGGGACCATACTCGTAGAATTAGACCTTGGTATACTTCAATACTTGGTCACTATTGACAAGCTCAACAAAAGAGGGCGGAAAAGTTCCAAACCAAAAAGTGGTCTAATCTTTCAATCATCATTAGATCATCTTTCCGAATCCATCAAATTTATCAAACAGAGATGAAGCGATTCAATGGTAGAAGAATTACTTGATCTGATAAAACCCTTATTTTCACGCACCAAAAGAAGTTGTGTTGCTCGGAAATGGAGGCAAATTAACTAAGAAAATTTCTTCCTTAACCGTAAATGTTACCTATTTAAGAGAATATAACTACATGAAGGAATAAAAAAAATAAACACTTCGAAGAAAAGGAACAACAGACAAAAGAATCACATCCTTCTCCTTATTATGTGTTTTCTCAGAATCCAAACAAAGGATAAAGCCTCAAAGCACCAAAATGTTCCAAAACCGAACCGATCCGGCTCCAAAACTAAGGATTTCCCAAAAGAAAATTAATTTCCGTTTAAGAAATACAAGTTAAACAGAAAAGAAAAAGGAAAGGAAGAATTAGAAAACAAATAAAAGAGAAAAACCAATGACAATAACAGAATTTGCAGAGAAATGAGACAAGGAAAAGCAAATGGCTAACCTTGACAAAGTCAAAAAATTTGCATGAATATCAGAAATCCCAGTGAAGCACTGTCGAATCTCGGATCAACCTCGAGGGCTGTTCCTATATCATAAACACTCCAGAGTCGAGAATCGAGCGGAATTACGGAGTTCGTTCATACTAAACTCAAAAGAAACGCAACGAAAAGAGAATAAAAAGAAACGGAAAAGCAGCTTCATACACGAAGCAGCAACTGGGAATGGTGTACAGAGTGGAAGTATATAGTTAAGGTAATTGTAATAGCACAACAGTAGGGATGACAATAGGCGTGTTTGGTTTCCCAGAAAGCGAGAGAGAAAATGAAAAAAAATTGGAATAGAAAATCCAAATGCATGTAGAGAAGCAGTCCTTTTTCTCTGCTTCAAACATAAAAAGAATAACAACAAAGGAGAAAGAACATCCCCTCTCACTCTCTCTCCCTCTTTTTCTCATATATTATAGGATTTAAAATATTATTTATTGTCCTCCTCTTTTGAATTTTTCAAACTTTTTTATTAAATCGTCATTAATAAATTTCTAATTTTCTAATAAATACAATCTAAACCTCTAAATTCTATATACTATTTTGTGAAAAGACGGTTCTGCCCCTGACTTTTTGCCAAATTTATGTGGAGGACTTATGTCCTCAGACATAATTAAAAATAAGATCTTACCAGAATGAGAGTTAACGCATTGCAGGTGATTAGGTGTGTAGGCCAATCATTGGAATTAACCATTTAGCTTAAAATTAGTCGTTAACATTTATAAAGGTATTATATATTTGATTTGGAAACTTTAAAAAAGTTATTTAATTATCAAACAAAATGTCTTGTCATGCCTAAGCCCAATTAGGCCTAAGGAGTATTAATTTTTTATAAAAAAGTATAAATAATTTCGTTTTGTCATTATTTATAGGGCGTCAGTCCTCATCAACCAAAACTTGGCTCATTGATCACGGATTGTGTCGGTCCAAAGCTGTTATATCTACTCTTTGAATTTGAACAAGTTTTATAATCAAAACTTTTTAATATTTCAACATAAGTTTTTTATTTGATTTTATGACTGATGAAATTAGAGATCTAAAATTAATCAAGTATTATTCATGGCAACAACATCATTTAATAAAAATTTAGCTAAAGTACAGATTCTGGAAAAATTTAATAGTATGCAACTTTACGTTTAATTAGTAAAAAAATTGTTTCTAAATGACCCACATAATTTAAATTAAAAATTAAAATAATAAAACAATAAAATAAAATCAAGTAGTATTCATAATGAATCAAAATAATTTCACAAAATCAAATATTAATGTCACTTTTTAGAGTGCTCATATTTTCCAATTTACATGACAAAAATGATTAATGTGCAATCGTTAAGTTGTCATATCATCGTGGAAAGCGTTTATTTAACAAAATCAGAATCTACCGATTTAATTATTTGTATAATGAGACACAAAATGGGATCTAGGGTTGCAGGGGCAATTATGTCAAATACGGAAAAGGAAATAAATAATCATTGTTTGACTTGACCAAATAGTTGAACTATGTGGGAAGGAGTCAAAGAGCCATCGCGGTGTTTCAAATCCGAGCGTTGGATTGAATGGCAGGATCAGAAACGGAATTCACGGTGAAACCGGTGTAGACAATAACGGGAAAAGCCGGCAATGAGTAAGTGGATTAGGCGGTATAATGTATTGACTCTGTCCGCTTTTGCTTGTCGTTTAAGATAAAAGCTGCTCGTTTGATCCCACCCTTTCCGATGCTAAAACTTGCTTATATTTTCAAGTTTTTATTTATTTTTAGAAATTGATATTGTTTAAAAATAATTGTCCGAATATTTTCACTTATTACAACAAGAAATTCAACAAATGAAAATTTAGGAGATGTTTGGTTTGACGTCTGGTTTTTAATAGGATGAACTTGAATGAAATGATTTATAATGACATAAAATATAAATAGATGTAATATTGGAAAATTATTGTTTGAGAAAGATGGAATGATTCATAATGTAATATAATGAAATGTTATTTGAAATAAGGGCTTACGATGTAATATAGTGAAAAGGTTGTTTATTATTTTGCATTTTATCATAAACCCCGCAAATTGAAGGTTTCTCATTTTTACTGTTTACGATAAAATAAAATGTAATATGAAATTCTCTTCTTATATCTCATTTCATTTTATTATAAACTTTCATTTCAAACAATTGAATAATATTACATTTCATTTTATTCCATTAATAAACCCCTAAACTAAACATAAGTTTCGGTAGTGGTAACATCATGAACTCTTATGTATTTATTTGATTTTTATTTCGAACATTCTTCAATAAATCATTAAGAAATATGACAAAATGAATTAATAAAAAAGATTTAAATATCTAAATTTGGAGTTTAATTTAGAAAATAATTTAGTCAATTTTATTTTTATTTATTTCATAAAAAATTATTTATTTATTTCTTTTTGTGAGTCATTTAGAAATAACCTCTATACTAATTAAGAGTAAAACTGTTTAAATAACAATAGATAACTTTATTATTTTACCAATTATTGAATCTTCCCAAATCTTGTGTTTAGCAAAAATTTTTAATAGGTCGTTTTTGTTGTCCTTAACTTAATTAAATGCCATTATCAAATTTAAGAAACCAATTTTTAGTAAGGTTGAGAGCATCAACAAGGCAGATTGAGTTTCCACTTAGTTACTTACTCTTGATGAACACTTGGGGATAAATCCAACAATTCCCCATTTAAGACATAGAATAAGACAAAATTTTATGATATTGGAACTTTGAGATTGGTAGGTCTCTTCTATTAATTTTTGCCTCTCGCCTTTTAACTAAAACCTTTAATAAAGCCAACAAGAGAAAAGAAAAAGGACAATAGTTACATCTTTGAGGAGGCATTTTCGTCTATAACTGTCTGTTTGGTTACTGTCTCCAATATGCAGAGACAGAACGAGACGAAAATCTGGAGACGGAACAAAACAGAAATTGGAGACAGTGAACTGTTTGGTTATGATGGACAGAACAGACACAATTGTCTCTATCTCGAGGGCAGAAATATGTTTGGTTGCAGGGGACAGAACATAAAAACAGTGCCTATGACAAAAATGCCCCTATAGTATAATATGATT
>JANZXR010000003.1:5463008-5490910 GCA_027575705.1 Erythroxylum echinodendron
TAAAATTTATTTTATTTTATTCTATATAATTTATATTTATTTATACTTTTATTTATAAAGAAATATATATAAACAATTAAAGAATAATTTTTTATATTTTTTATATTTTTATTAATAAAAATTTTATTAATTTTTATTTTATAATTAATTATATATAATTTATAATTAATTATATAAAAATATTTTTATTAATTATTTAATATATTTTATTTTATTTTATTTTATTTTATATATTAATTCTATTTAATATTTTAGTATTACAAAAAATTATTGAGAGTGTATTAGGTAGTATATATTTATTAGTTTACATTCCATCCTAAACCCTCCGAATCGAAAGTTTCTTATTTTCACTATTTATGATGGAATGGAACGTAAAATGAAACCCTCCGCTTCCATCCCATCCCATTCCATTCTATTATGAAACCTTTAATCAAACGATGGAAGCGTGTTACGTTACATCCCCTTCCATCCTCAACCCCTCAATCAAACAGAGCCTAAAGCCTCAAGTAAATTACGACATTACGTAAGTATTAATAAACCGAAACTAATTTTACAATTAACCGTAAAAATTTTGTATTGATTAATTTTTAATTTAATTTATTTAAATAAATTAAATTTTTTTATTAAAAATAGTTCATTTTTTTTTTGAAAATTTAAAATTGGCATTATAAAGACGAAAGTTTTAACAAATTTATATACAATCTTTTATAAGGATATGACAAAAGAAAACAAAACAACTGCTAATACTTTTCTAGAAACCCGTACTCATACGACATTAATTAAATCATTCATATAGTTCTGAGTTCCTGGCTGATGCTATCCTGCTTTCCTTTAACCACCATTGTTTCTCTGATCAAATTGACTATGGACTTGGCAAGCTCATATTTTGGTTGCTCTTTATTTTTGTACATCCTCCTATTCCTCTCCCTCCATATATAATAAATGGCCATATGAAACGACGTCTTGATAAGGAGACTATCCCTCTTCTTCATCTTGGCATACTGAATAATGTCAGTTAACACTTCATTCCATTGAAAGGAGAACCTCGGAATTCTTAAAAAATTCAGAATTCTACTCAACACCACTTTGATATAATGATATTCAAAAAACAAATGATCCCGACTCTCACTAACTTGTTTACACAACACACATAAATGGTCGAAAGTTCCAAACCATCGGTCCTTCGTTCTCAACGTATTCATGATAGTTAACCACAAGAAAATAGCAGATTTCGGACTTAACACCTTCTTCCAGACTAAGTCCGACCATGACACTAATGGCAAAGAAGCTCTCTCTATGGTGTATGCTGATTTGTTCGTGAGGAAATCCAACCCACTGTTGCCTCCTTCGGAATTCAGTTTCTTAAAGGTCGCAAGTCAATTTTATAATTATCTAATATCAGTTTAATTTTTTAAGCCTTAAACTTGTCTTATAAGTTTAACTTTCAGTCTAAATCAAGGGTATAAAATCTGTACTGTATCGGTCGGTATGTACCGTACTGGTCGAAAAATGGTACGATATTTTAGTTTTTGGTACCAGATTTAAATACCAATCGAATTATTATTTATTATATAATAAAAATTGAAATTGTAATATTTTAAATATTTTATATTGTTCTTAATTTTATATTTATATGATAATAATGTCTTTTTTTCATATAAATTGTGATTATTATTTATTATTTTGATTTTTAGAGATAGGATTAAAAATATACAGTACAACTGTACAATACGACAATGGACTATTTTGCAATTTTAAAAAAAATGCAGAAACTA
The DNA here is from genome assembly GCA_027575705.1 of Erythroxylum echinodendron. Taxonomy (NCBI): domain Eukaryota; kingdom Viridiplantae; phylum Streptophyta; class Magnoliopsida; order Malpighiales; family Erythroxylaceae; genus Erythroxylum; species Erythroxylum echinodendron. Next base: position 5,464,784 of record JANZXR010000003.1, read on the forward strand.
TTTCATAAATTTAAAAAATTACTCGAAATAGTATCCGATACCGGTACAGTATTCTTAATATTGGTCCAAATTTTAAAACGTCAAAATATTAGATTTTTGTAAAGCTGTTTCGTTATTATTAATGTGTTAATATATTAAACATTTAAAAATGTAATAATTATTAATTATATATTTAAAATGTTTTACTTAATAAATTTACAAATTAAAATAAAAAACACATTCAAATTCAAATGATTGATGATAAAATTTGAAATAAAGCTAACTTGCATATTCGATACAGACTTTTGAAAAATGCTAAAGACCTGAACGTAAGAAAGACATTTTGAGGGAATTCCCATCCCTTAAGTCACTCTCCTAAAGGGCATTACTAAAACGTTCGAGATCACATGGTAATCCCCAAATCACACCACGAGACCAGACTGTGTGAATGCAAGAGCACGGTGATATTATCCAGTGTGAAGGAATATTTGGGAATGACATGCAGAGAGACGCAACAACAGTGCCCCATGTGTTTTGCATAAAAGTGATGAATCTTACAATGAGTAGTGCCTCAATTATTGATGTGATTTTAGGTCACATAGCATACCCTTTAAGAATTTGAAACCTTCTTAGTTAAATTCATAACGTGTTATTTGAAAAATTAAAGTTATCATGAAAGGAATATTTCTAAAAGAGATATGGGATAAGGAGCTTTTTGACTATGCTACATAGCTAACAAGTATTGGAGATGGCTCAAACGCTGCAACCGGTCCCCAGTTCTGGCCTTGAAAAGTTTATTTTTTAGATTAAAGATGTGTTGTAATGACAAGACCCTTTCTTTCATTATTACTCTTTATATATAATATATACACCTATATGTTTGCTTGCATCCTACAAGAGAATTGGTTAAGTTTGGCCATAAAGAGTAACATAGTACATAGCAGCAAGAGAGTGGTTAGGCTATTGGTGTGGTGTCCTGTTTTGATAGTAGTTCTGGATAGGGATTGGGTGGTGTGGGGGGCAAATGTTTTCCAAAGCATGGGCAAGGTCACCTGGGCAAGCATGTATAGATAAAGCTTGGCCCTCAAGAATTTGGAAAGATTTTGTAGGGAAGTTGTAGAGACTTGGTTTGGTCCACATGTATAAAAGCTTGATCAAATCAAGTAACTCTTATCCAAATCTTCACTGAATTTCAAAGTCTTATCTTGTTATTTTGAATGAGTTCTTTCACTTGCTAGAACTAGTTTTATGGAGAAGTCTGGATTTAGGTTTAAGCTTTAACATTAATATGTTATGAGATTGAGATGCTGATTATATTCCATAAGAAAAACTCAGAAATTTCAAGTGCTTGGAAAGACTCCTCTTGAACTACTCCTTAAGAAGTTTATGTATAGGGATCTGGTTAGAACTAAACGAGAAGTTCTACTTTCTAGCGATTAAAACCATTGGTAAAATGTTAGGCATGTAAAGTTTTAGCAGACAATTCACAAATGCTATAAGGTGAGCAACCTAACCTAGTTTTGCAAAAGGAATTGGCTAAAGAGAAGAAGCAAACAAGTACGAAGGCAAACCAACTATTTTCCTGACTGCACAGAACAGAACACGAACATAGGCTACAAAGGCTGGCTGCTCTTGCTTCTGATCTCTAAATGTCTTCTTTGTTTGGATTACTCAGTGACATCATGTGCTAGAAGGAGACATAGACTACACCCACATCTGGTCAGCAGACCTGCGGTTGTGCCAATTGATTAGTGGATAATAAGTAGCATAAACTAACGCATTAATACAAGCCAATACAAGCTGGTCTCCTAAAGCAATCCCAAGTTCTCTGGAATAAAGCAGGTCTTAGTGGCCTACATACATGGAGGTGGAGGAATAAATCTGATCTCAACGTAAAACAAGATGATGATCATGAATACATTGTGGTACGCCAACTTTCTTTGACTATTGTGATTAGCCGATGTGGGAATAACAAATCTAACAATTACCTGACCGTGGACGTGCAAGTAATATGGGACCTGAGAAATTTCTAAGATACCAAGCTAAACCCATGGGTCAGGAAGGGCTATTTTAGTTTGCTAACCTTTTGTATTAAATGGTTTTGAATTAGCTTCAACTGGTTTGACAGGAATTTTGTGTTGATGGTACATGCTGTTGGAGTTAGGTAGCCCAAGATGGGAACTGACAAAGGGAAGAACCAATGTCTTGCAGGCACACCTTAAGTCATTTGATGTTATGATCTAATCATTCTGATGGGTTTTCTGATAAAACTGCTTAGGGAAGTGATCACATTGACAAACCAACCTCTGAAGTTTATCACAATAACTACCCATTGCCGGTGCCAAGTACTTTATGCTAGCACAAGGCCAGTGCACAAGTGGATGATACAATTCAATCAAAATATGGCATTGAATTCTAGGAAGTCACAAATGTCTTCAGTGAATTTCCTAATCATGGATGAGACCAGCAAGTATGACGAAACAACCTACAAGATTCCATTGAATCTTCACTTCACAAATGGAACACCCGAGGGAGTTCGTCCAGCATATTCCTCGTATTGTACACCAAAAAATTGCTTCAAGAAGTACTCTTCATAAGGTATCCTTTCTGCAAAAAAGCGCCAGACAACAACTGCAAACGCAACAGTTGATATGGGATTACACAACATTATCTGAGTGCCGACTGACCATATCAGGAAACCACAGTATCCTGGATGACGAACGAAGTGGTAGATGCCATGAGTAACCAGCTTGTGATGTTCCTCGTGATGAATCTTGATGAGATGTGTGAAAGCTCGTCCAGCTGTTATAATTGCCATTTTCCTAATGATTTCCCCAATTAAGACCATTGTGAGACCCGCATTACTTATCCACCAATATTCCTTCAAAGCAGGACATAAAGCAATTTCAATAACATACTCCACTGATGAAAAGGCCATCGCCAGGAGATAGCTTCTGCTGATCAGAAGTGACTTTAGGGTAACACTTGATCTGCCATGTATCATAACTGCCAGAACATATTCAGAAATATGAAAGAAGGCAATTGCCAAAAACATTTCTGCCAACTGTCTGCACGCTGTGTAACTGAAGATTTCTGTCATTTATTCCAAAATGGGTTAATTTTTGCCTTGATATACTACTAGAGATCAACAGTAGCATGCAATCTGAATAAATCAACAGTATTGTACAATTCTGGGGGTAGCTTCAGACCTGAAAAAGACGCAAACGTGAACAAGGTCATTACACCTTTCATATCATCCAAAAGATGCTTCAAGAATTGCATCTTCTACAAAGCAATGAAACAGAAGTATGATTTAGGAATTTTCCATAAACTTTCAAGGGTTTTTACAGAAATATTCTTTTACTACACAGCAAAAGCAGGATAGAAAAGCCATGGACAATCACTATTCTGCTTTTGGAAGGCAAGAGCAAATACATTTGCAGTATTGTCCAACTCATCCCTCATCAAATGATAAGAGAATTTCTTATGAAAAAATTTGCCTTGGAATGGAGAAATAACAATGGTGTTACCAACATTAAGCACTTTTAGAAAAGACGCAACCATCTTCATATAACCAATAATCAGCAGAGCTAGAACACTAAAGGTGAAGAAAACATGAGTCCAACAGAAATTTTGTCAAATTTATGAAGATTGAAAATTTTGAAAATTTATGCACACAAGAATTGAATAAACAAGATAAAAAAAATCCCAACCATACAAACAGACCCTTCAAAAGCTGAAACCTCGTTTGTCTATTGGACCTAAAGAGATGGAAAGACAAAGATGAGAGATAAATCACATTCATCAATTCTTCAAAGCTCTAACCGACCTCTATTTATCCCTTTACCATCTCACCTCTCCATATATAATGGTGTGTTTGTGTCTGTCGAATAATCAATCTTAACCTTTGAAATTTATTAAAAGTTTTCAGTTTGTTGCTCACTGATCAATCTTTAAAATGAAACGAGAGAGGACAACATATATAAAAAGCCAATGCATTAATCAAAAAACATATATGATTGTGCAAATACAACAAATTAGCAGGTGCAAATAGTACCAAGGTTTCATGTGCTGAAAATCTGTATAATTTAGCAATACTCTCAACCACTGTGGCTATCAGTATCCACACAGCATTTGAGAAACCCTGTCAGTTGCAAGCAGCTACGTTATGTAGATCCGAACTCATGCTTCGATCCAACTATGTCCTAGGTCTTTTCTCAGTACCCCCTTCCCCATTCCCCTCACCTTTGCTGCATCATCCCAACTACCTACCTCAGAATAAACCTTTGATAGCAATACAAAAGCAGCACCATCCTCAGGTACGAGCAGCAGTAGCTTTTTGGCAGCCCATTCTCCTAACTCCCTGTTTCCATATGTTCTACAACCACTAAGCAAGGATCTCAAAATAGCAGGCCAAGGAGGATGAGGCATGATTTCAATCACATCTCTAGCATTTTGAAGGTATCCATTTCGTGCGAACATATCGACTAAGCAACCATAAACATCAGGAGAAGGCTCCATTCCATGTTTTGACTTCATTGAATAAAAGAAAAAACATCCTTTATCGACAAGACCCAAATGGCCACAAGCTGATATAAGAGACACAAATGTCGCTTGGTTGGGCTGCAGATTAGAAGTCCTCAATTTATCAAAAATTTCAATAGCTTCCACAACAAGACCATGGTGAGCGTAAGCCATGATCATGGCATTGTAAATAACAATGTCCTTCGCTTCAAATGATAGATCAAAAACCATTCTTGCATTTTTAATGTCCCCACACTTCGCATAAGCATCTAGAATTGCACTGGCTACAAAACTATATGTGTCATATCCCGTTCTAAAAGTAAATGCATGAACAAATTTGGTTTGACAATAAGCAGCAATTGCAGCAGCACTGTTTAAAATACTGGCAAAAATAAATTCATCCGGTCTCTTGCCACAATCAATTAAAGTTTTGAAAAATCCAATAGCTTCGTAATCATAACCTTGATGCACTAAGGTGGATATCATGACACTCCAAGATGGCAAGTCTAGTTCCTCAAGTCCACTGAATAACTCAAAAGAATCAACCAACAGTCCAAATTTCACATAACCTTTAATTAATGAACTACAAATACATCCATCAGAAGAAAAACCAAACTTAATTACAATCCCATGAATTTGCTTGAACATCTGCTTGCTTTCCGTTCTAATACAACTTTCCAAAACACTTGAAAATGTACATTCATTTGCTTCAACTCCCATCTGAAACAAACTATAGAAGGTTTCTATTGCTTTGAAGTCACCATTATTCCAACTACAGCCTGAAATTAATTGATTCCATGTGGTGACATCTTTGAACAATGTATTGTCAAACACAGTATGTACCATCTCCATTGCTCCACAACTAGAGAGCATGTACATAAAAGAGGAAGCGATCTTGACATCATCAAAGAAACCAAAATGGCAGACAAGGCAGTAAAACTGCAGTCCAAGATGGAGATGAAGTAACTCCCCGCATTGTCTGAACAATGTCGAGAAGGTAATGTGGTTAGGTCTTACGTCATTCAGCAATAAATCATAGTATAAGGTTACTAGTTCTCTTGGATCTTCAAGTTGTGAACCAAGCATAGTATTGAACGATACAATGTCTTTGTTATGCATCCTTTGGAACACTTTCAAAGCAAAACTTGTTTTATCACTCTTGATGTACATATCCATAAGAGCATTCATTACTGAAGTACTAGAATCCATCTCACTTCTTACGATTAGTCCATGAATTTCCTTACCAAAATCCAAGTTACAAACAAGTGAGCACCCTTGGCAGGCACCAATGTATGTATACTTGTCCATTGATACTCCTTCAAAGCGCATTAAAGATATTAAATTGATTGCTTCAGGGCCATACCCACAGTGTGTATATCCTCCAATCATAGCATTCCAACAACCAGTATCTACATTATCCATGCAGCAAAAAATGTTTTCAGCTCCTTCAATATCTCCCACCTTAGCATAAAAATTCAAAATTGAACCAACAACATGTAGGTTGCTTTGCTTCCCAATTTTATAAGCAAAACAGTGAACAGAAGTGCCAAGTTCACTACGTCTAGCACTGGCACACACCTTCATAACACTACCAATGGCAAATTCATTAGGCATTAACCCAGTTCTCATCATTTCCACAAATATATACGTACTCAGTTCAAACTTCCCACAATGAATTGCACCTGATATGAGTAAAGTCCAAGAGAAAACACTTCTTCGAGACATTTCCTCAAAAACCTTAAACCCATCATCCAACAGCCCAACGTGTGCATATGCTCTTATCAAATTATTCTGTGTGAAAACATCATTAGGCAATCCAATTTTAAAAACATATCCATGGGTTTGGGCTCCAATAAAGGGTGACAGAGAACCCTCAGACGAAGAAAGAAATGCGGCCAGGGCAGCTGGATCATTCCCTATTGAGAAATTAGGTCTCGAAGGCCCTATGAATCTATAGAGACGGGATTGATGCTTGAATGTGGACCGACTAAAGAGACGTAATTCCTTTAGTAAATACTTTGATCTACGATAAAATAATATAGTTCTCATAAGTCTGCTAACATGAGCTCAAAAAGCTCATCTTTTCAACTCAATCATGATCCTCTCTCGTTTACTTCAACAATTAGGGTAGCTATTGGGATCTACCTGCGAGCAATAGTTTGTAATATTAAATTTAGAGACTTGCTCGTTAAATTAGATGGAGCAACTTGTCTCCTTCCATATCACGATCTTTCATTATCCAATGTAACAATAGTTCCTTGCCCCCGTTAGAGAAATGAAACTAACACAAAAACAACCACCAAAATTTGTGATCACATATAAAGAAACAGTGTATTATTAATTAACAGAGAGATGACACAGATTACCAATTTGAACAAAGCAGTAGAAGTTTTTTAAGGAAAACCAATAAAATTAAAGATGGATCCAACTCACATGCAACAGCAGAAACCACAAATATATGGGGAAAAAAGGGAACTTAAGGAATATTAACACAAAAAAAAAAAAAGCACTGCATTAAAAAAGAAAAAGAAAAAGAAAAATAAAACTAAATAAATACCAGTGGGTCTTCTCCTCCTGCATCTCCAGCAAATATGATCCTGAAACAAAAACAACATTTTAATACACACAAGATTGCAGATTTTTTCATTTCGAAGTGAAAACTAGAGATTAAACCCAAACCAAATAAGCCAAAATACCCAAAGTCACCTTCTGTTTCCCATTTTCAGAAATAACCCGAGAAAGTGACAGCACAATCAAGATTTCACAAGCGTAGTGAAGTTTAAATGGAGCCAATCTCCAAGCTAGAGTTTTTGTAAACTTGAGACATACTATAGAAGAAAAGACCAGAAAAGAGGATATTAAAGTGAAAGTGAGAGGCAAAAGATGTTGGAAGCTAACTGATCAAAGAAAAAAAGAGGAACTGAGACAGAGCAAGCACAAACTAATAGTAAACAACACAATAGTTTAATTGATATTTTCTTAATTAAATATATTAATATAGAGATAACGAATTACAATATCAATTTTAATTTTCAATGTTTAATGTTTTAATTTTAATAACTAGATAATTTAATTAAAAAGTATCTCCAATAATATTTTAATGATTTAGCTAATATATAAAAATTAAATGACAATTTTCTACATATATTTTAAATATTAAATAAGAAATAATATTTTGAACTCATAATAGAAAAAATGGCTCTGAACTCTAATTTTTGACTAATATTTTACTTTTAATTCTGAAGATCTTGTCCGTGATTTTACTCATTCACATTGAGTAATTTAGTTTTATTAATTAAATAATTAATTTTAATTTTATTTACTTACTCTTTTAATATATCAGTTCTATATATCTACTTTTTTAATCTGCGTCATTTTTGCACTGTCACATTTACATATGGTTCTATCGGGAACAATCTTTTTATTCTATAAGAGTAAGGTTGAGTACTATCAAACCTCTCCAAACTTTGCTTTAATGCAAGATTCGGATTGAGTGTGATGATGACGAAGAAGAAGAATTGATGTATTTATTACAGAAAATTAAAATATAAAATTTATAAATCATGTTGAAAAAGATGAAATTAAGTAAAATTTCAAAATATCAGTTTTTACATATTTTTCAAGTTATTTAAATAAAATATTAATAAAAATAATATTTTAAATTTCAATCAAAATTTAAAATATTTACTTAAAAATTTAATATTTTATAATAAAATTAAACATTAAAAATTATGGTTTTTAATTCATTATCTCTTTAATTAATTAATTAATTTACATATAAACTAACACTATACCTTATAACATTTTTATCAAAATGCGACTTTTTATTTATTTTTTAAAAATTTCAAAACTGTTTTGCAATTGCCAGCCGGGTCTCCGGCCCGAGCCCAATTACGAAATAAGTACAGAAAGGCGAAACTTATTTTAATTTGAACAGAACTGCCTAAAACCCCATTTCGTACGACACAGTCCTAAAGCCCCATCTCACAACAGAAGCAAATACAAGAGAAACAGAGAAAAGAGATGGGGTGGTGGTGCAGTGGTTGTAATTGTACTCCTGTTGCTCCAACTTCCCAACTTCATTTTACTCATTTGAAGATTCTCCCTTCTCTGGTTTGTTGCTTTCACTGCTTTATCTTAACCAACTAATGTTTCTGCTCCTTTGCTTCCTTTGGAACTGCTCTGTCTTGTTTTACCATTCGGTTCTGTTAAATGCTTGGATTGCCGAATTAGGAAGGAAGTAACAGAAGGGAAAAAGTAGAAAGATACTTGCTTTTGCTTATTTATAAGTCCGCTGTTGTTGTTGGTAACAAAAATTTTTCGATTTTCGTTTACTTCATTGGATTTTCGGTGACCTTGGAACTTGCAAGGACACATTTGTTTGAATATGTATCAAAAAGTTGACTCCATTCTGAAAATTGCTTATTTGGGTCTTTTTCTATAAGCATAAGCAGCAGAAGAGGCTGTTGGATAGGAGCCAAAGAGCTTCAAAAGTTGTTGCCTACTATGGCTTGAAGACACCTCCCTACAAACTCGTAAGTGGTGATCTCTTTTTCTTCTGATGGTTCTCTGAATTGCTTCGATTAAGCAGTCTTTTTGAATCATAATAGTAACTTCTGAAGGAAACATCTTTAGTTATCGGTGAAAATGGGGTGGAGAAGATGACTTCCATCTTGGTAAACTTCTTTAAGGAGAAATTTTTGTTAGGATTAGCTAAAATTGTCATTCTATGTTTACCATTAAGAAAATATGTTTGTTGAATATGAAAATAAAAGTTTTGTGTTTCGTACTCTAAAATTTTAACTGATTTGCTGTCTTCAGTATGTTGAATATACTTAATTTTGTTTGATATCTATGTTGAAAAGACTTAATTTTGTCTGATATCTTAGGATGCTTTAGAGCCATATATGAGTCAAAAGACACTACAGAAGCACTGGGGAGAACATCATCGTCAGTATTTGGAAGGTTTGAATACAGCGCTAGGGAAAAATGACATCTTATATGGGTATACCATGGATGAACTTGTCAAAGCTACATATAACAATGGGAGCCCCTTCCCTGAGTTCAACAATGCTGCTCAGGTATACTATTTATGTGGTCTACGGATCAATTGCATTCTCACGCAGATTTATTGGTTCTCTAACCGAAGCCTAAATGTATCTTTTGGGTGGTCTTGCACGTATCAAGTCTCTTATGTTCAAATTATTTGCAAGATTCTTAGGCCAGAAGAACTACTATGAATGATTATATGAAAACCAATATCTGAATTATACTGCAGGTCTGGAATCATGATTTCTTTTGGGAATCCATGCAACCAGGAGGAGGGGGTACGCCTCAACTTGGTGTTCTTCAGCAGATTGAAAAGGATTTTGGTTCATTTACCAATTTCAAAGACAAATTTATAGAAGCAGCCCTTACACTGTTTGGTTCTGGATGGGTTTGGCTTGTTTGTAAGTCTTTCCCATCTCCTTTTGAAATTTCAGTTGGACCAGGTCTTGTCATTTCAGTAGAGGCATAGTAAATTTATTTATCAGGAAAGGGAAGCAAGGGTGTCTGGTCAGGTCTAGGATTCATTTGCAAAATATGATTTCATAGTGAGGTCTATCTGTTGGGATGATGTGTCAATTTGCATCCCATTCCTCCCCTTTCTAACTCACTCCAGAAGTATTTAGCTAAGGCTACTTTTTGGTAAATTCATGCATCATTCATTTGCAAAACTCATGTTCATACATATATGCATCATTAGGTGTTTCCTTTTTGGCTGTAGCTTAAAAGTTGAATCAGGAATTTCAACCTTAGCTCTAATGTACACTGAGATGACACACTGATTGGATATTTGATGCATCTGAGTCTCATGTCGACTGCCAATTGTAATGAGATATTCCAGCAAACCTCTTTTCCTTTGCTGGGGCCAAACCTTTCGTTTAGTTTGTTGTAACATGCTGAAGTTCTGCTGAATTTTTTATTCTTTTCCTTTTTACCTGTTCTTGTTTATATTTTGGGTTTTCTCAATTTTCCCTGTTGTTAGGAACCATTGACTAGTAACCGTTTCTTGTTTTCTGATAAGAAGATAAGAAACAAGGAAGGTAGATGTATGTAATAGTGAAAGGTTAAAGCGAGTGCTAAGAGGGGGAAAGCTTTTCTTAGCGATGTCATGACCTGTGATGTTTTAGCAATGTACTATTGAATAACTGGTAATTTTTTGTTTCATTATTTGCAGTGAAGAGACAAGAGAGACGACTCGAAGTGGTGAAAACATCAAATGCTGTTACTCCCCTAGTGTGGGATGACATTGTACGTCAATCTCGATAGCTTATATGCCCGAATCTCTTAAACATCGTACTAATTTATTCTTTTTTTGCAGCCTATCATCAGTTTAGACATGTGGGAGGTAAGTCTATACTCTATCCCTCTCTCGGACATGGGATTCAATGACTGTTGTTTCTTGCTTTTGACTTATTCATGATCTCTTTATTCTTGCATGGCAGCATGCTTATTATTTGGATTATAAGGTTAGAAATCATTGCTCTCTGTTCATTCAATGCTGAGAAATCTTTTCTTCTTACTGATCCCTGCATGGCACCTCTAATCAGAATGACAGAGAAAAGTACGTAAACACATTTATGAACCATCTTGTGTCTTGGAACGCGGCAATGTCACGAATGGGTCGAGCAGAGGCCTTTGTGAACTTGGGTGAACCGAAAATTCCTGTTGCCTGATAATTTGACCCCAGAGATCAATGTTTCGATGATAGCAAACTTCCAAGTAGTCACACAAGCAATAGACGAACCATTCAAGGCCGTAGATACAGTAACATTGGAGTAAAACATCCAGTCCTCTCCTGTGCATCCACTCTATTATTCAGTTCCTCCTTTTTCATTCTCTCATGTGCATGTTATGCAACAGATTGCTGGGCTTTGTTTGGGGTTATCCAGATTGAATTTCATTAATGAGAAGAGAGATTCAAGTCAACACAATCTGCATTCAGAAAAAGAGAAAAAAGAGAGGCTTCTGTTTCTGTGGTCAATCACCTCTCACTCCCTTCATAGTACATTGGCGTTAGTACAAATCAGTAATATGCAGCTGCTAATGAATACGAAGAGGTGGATTCATCTACTTAGGTTGCAATCTTGGGAATGGTATAGTTTGTGAGAAGTGAGAGAAGCTGTATTTTGTTCCTAATCAATTCACAGCTGACAATAAATGAAAACAACAAAGAACTACATTGTGGTTCAGATGCTGTGTGTTTTTCTTTCTTTTGGCATCACTTTTGTAGGAATATGGTGTAAGTGCAACTTTTGATTTCAGAAATATGGTGTAACTTTTCATTCTAACAAATGACTTCTGCTTCAAAACTGGTATGGTGATTCTGTATCAGCTTTATTTATATAATCTGGTTTTAAGCTCAATATAATTACTATTAAGGTGAGGGATTGAAAAAAAATTATGTTGTGGTCAATTTTCTAAATTTAAAGAAATCATGGTTCCTAACTAATTTTGTATTATGAATTTCATTCAAAAGTTGTTTGTAATTTGGTGATTTATATGAATCGATTAGTAATTTATGATATGATTTAAATAAAATTTTTTATTAAAAATATTGAAAATAGGTATAGTTTAAGAATAGAAAAATTTTGTGAATTTTAAAAATCAAGAAATAATTAAAAAGTATGAAACAGCAATATATTTGTAGTCTTTTTTTGGTAAAAATTGAATTGGTCAAATTTGATAAAATTAGTTATAATGACATGATAAAACTTGATAATTGCAAATATGAATGAGTATTGAGCCAATTCACCCTACTGAATTGATAGGCTTAGCTGAGAAACAAGTTGGATTTAATTTAAATCGTCATTTATTTAATAAGGTTTAAAAGATTCAATTGGTATTAGATCGTTATAAAATTGGCTAAAACTGATTACGATCGAATGAAATTAAAGAATTTAATCAAATAATTTAAATTTTAACTGAAAAAGAAATATGTAAATAAAAAATAATTGATTTATTTTAATTTTAAAAAATTTAGTAATTTAAAAATTAATTGATTAATTAACAAACTAATAATTTTAATAATAAAAATTATTAACATAAATTGAACCCAAAAAAAAAAAAGCTGATAAGTTTTTAGCTAAACAGTTTTTTAATTTGTTTTAAAGAGTAAGAGAATGGAAAAAGAAAAACATAAAGTTCTGTACTTTACGTCTCACTCTTTTTCTGTCAGGGTTCTATCTTTCTCTTAAAGCGAATCTGTTCGGTGTTTTATGCAAGACTCAGTACTGGAAAACAACTAATCTGGTTCTGTTGAACTCGACGCCATTTCTCCTCTAAACTATCTTCGGACTACCAACTTTTAATCTATTTATTCAGTCCCCTTTCTAGTTTCTTTGTTGAATAGAGTTTTATTGGTTCTTTTTGGATTATAATGGCGACAAAGGCTTCAAGTAGGAGATTGCTGAGAGGCTTATTGTTCTGCAAAAGGACAGTCATCTCCACCTCTCCTACGGCTACCCCTTTTCGGTTCTTCAGATATTCTTCTTCCTCCGTTCCACAAGCAGCTTCTAAAATACCCCACTTCTCCAAGAAAGTACTCTTTCTCTCTTTGTTTTCTATTCTTTTTTCTTGAGCAAACACACACTTGTGTATAGCATGATGGGTTCCCTGCAAAATCTCGTCTTTCTTACTATTTGATGAACTGTGTTCGGCTCATATAGTTATTAATATTCGAAATGCCTATATTCTCACGCACCTACTAAAGTTTTATAACGTGACATTGTTCTATTCGTTTTCGTAATGCTTCTCTCTTACTACATGTATTTTCTTGATTCTCGGAGTTGTACACACAAAATTGAAACACAGGCGCCCGTTTTCTTGCAATTTTAGTTGTTTAACGTACCTTAAACTTTTACGGGATTGTTGGTCCTTATATAATTACAGTTTATGTTAATACCATTGTCTATTTAATGTAATATGGCTTCAATTTATAATTACAGTTTATGTTAATAAGATTGTCTATTTAATGTAATATGGCTTCAATTTAAATTATTCACGGGCGAATGTTCTTGTCTGATTCTGACATTTTAGGCTGTGTTGTTTCAGCTGCAAGGGAGGTTGTTAACTGGAGCAACTATAGGATTGGTTATAGCTGGGGGAGCTTATGTCAGTACAGTGGATGAAGCTACTTTCTGGTATGCATTCTTAAGTTTATCAATGTTGGCATTTAAGTACATTTTCTTGTTCATTACAATAGCGTTTCAGTTGTTAACATACCAGCTACAAACAAGATTAAGTGACGATGTCCTCTTCTTCCCAACACAATCCTGTTGACCCATATCATTGCACTAATGTCGCGTTGCTGATAATTCTGGTGATCGTATTTGGAATATCATTCTCTTCACAATAAAAAAATAAAAATAAAAACTTTTGGAATACTGTCCTTTCCTACGTTCACTTAAGGATGCAAAATTGTATCAGCATATGGCTACTTCTGTTTTCATCAGACTTATCCTTTGCTTGGATAAGTTTAAAACAATCAAGAATGTCTTATGCATCAATAGGAGTTGAGTCCAACTTAAATTTAACCTTTAATAAATTCTGTCCACAAATACGGACTCATTCTGCATAAGCTATTTGTTGCAGTGGTTGGCTATTCAATGCCACAAAGCTTGTGAATCCATTTTTTGCCCTTCTAGATGCTGAGGTTGCTCACAGACTTGCCGTCTCTGCTGCTGCTCGTGGCTGGGTTCCAAGGGAAAAGAGGCCTGATCCATCAAATTTAGAGCTGGAAGTTTGGGGAAGGAAGTTCTCCAATCCTGTAGGTCTTGCTGCTGGCTTCGATAAAAATGCTGAGGCTGTTGAAGGCTTACTTGGGCTGGGTTTTGGTTTTGTAGAGGTAGGCTCTGTTACCCCTGTTCCACAAGAAGGTAACCCAAAGCCACGTATCTTCAGATTGCGCCAGGAAGGGTGAGAAAATGGTCTTCATTATTGTAACCTTAAGTGCTTGTGGCTGTGAAAGTGATTAACTTTTCCTAGTTTGGATTCTATAATGATGTTTTAAAACTAGTTGTTACTTGTTTATGGTGGCCAGAGCAATCATCAATCGCTGTGGATTTAATAGTGAAGGCATAGTAGTTGTTGCAAAGAGATTGGGTGCTCAACATGGGAAAAGAAAGTTGGAAACATCAACCAGTTCATCTAATGATGATGCTGAACATGGAGGAAAAGCTGGTCCTGGCATCCTTGGGGTAAACCTTGGAAAGAACAAGACAAGTGAAGATGCTGTTGGTGATTATGTACAAGGGGTTCATACACTATCCCAGTATGCTGATTACTTGGTAAACTTTATAAACTGCCTCTTTCCTTCTTAGATATACATTTTAATTTCTGGAATCTTCATGGTCTAAAGAAGTTATCGCAACCACTTCTCTACCACTCAACTATTTGGCCAAGCTATTGTGAGTGTTTAAACATGGAGAAACAGCATTTACTAGAAGGTGGACTGGAAATTGTTAAGCTTTAGCATGGAAACTAGTTATTGCTAACTGTTGGTCGATCAACATAGTTATTGCAACTTGCGAAGGTTTTCATAACCAAGCCTTTAAGCAATTTATCGTATGCACCTACTAGTTTTATTGGTGAATGGACATAGATATATTGACTAAGTAGTAAAGCCTCCATTGATATTATTATTTTTGTTTTTCTAATTCATTGTAAATTAATAAAATTTCCAATTCCTTGGGAATATAAACAAAGAAAGAGATATATTAGAAATATCTTGAATGGTTTTCTTCTTCTACTTTTATCCTTCATTTTTAAAACGGGGCTATGGTATTACAATATGATATTCCTGGTAGTTTGGGGAAGGGTTGTATACTCAATCAACCTCTGATAACTGCTCCAAGCTCATGATTTCTATGCATTTGTTCATTTATAATTAATTTGGTATTAATATATAAAATTTATCACAACTGGGAAATTAGTATGGCTATTACAACTCCTTGGGCTCTTGTATTTGTGAACAATTCTTATGTTCAAGTCCTAACTAATTATTTGAAGATCATTTGAGCTGATTACTTTTAAGCATTTGATCATTGATGATGATTTGGCATAGGTACCCAAGGTACCTAAGTTTAACAAGATTCAGTATTAAACAGGTTTAAGATGCAAAACGTTATTGTCTGATAACTTCTATTTTCTTATCAAAGAATAAAGTAATTCAGGGAATAGTTTTTTTTGGCATTAATTTTAAATATGTTAAGAAATTAATTCAATTTCATTAACTTGGTTCCAGGTTATCAATGTTTCATCTCCTAATACTCCAGGACTGCGTATGCTTCAAGGGAGAAAGCAATTGAAGGATCTTGTTAAGAAGGTGCAAAAGTTTTATAGATGAACAGATGCAGTGGCTTCTTTCTTTTTCTTATCATCCCATTATATACAAAATTGAGGTTCTCTTGTTTTGGTTTTTGTCAAGGTTCAAGCTGCTCGGGATGAAATGCAATGGGGTGAAGACGGTCCACCTCCATTGCTTGTTAAGATTGCACCTGACTTGTCAAAGGAAGACCTAGAAGACATTGCAGCAGTATGTTAAATGTTCTTATCATCTGATCCTCTTATCCACTGTCATGTCAGCACCTGATATTTCTTTCTCTACTGTGATTATAGGTAGCTCTTGCTCTTCGTTTGGATGGACTGGTACATATTCTTTGATCAATAGTTCTTTTCTTCAGTATGTTTTCTCTAAGTTTCAGTTATTTTTGTATGTGTACCGCTTTTGACATTTTTCATATGCTAGCGACCTTAGTTGATACTTTAGTAATTTAAGAATGCCAAAATATTGCACTTCTTCAAGGAGCCAAGCATTTATATTCACCAGTAGCTTTTTAGGGGATACTATCAAACCCACGGCATATGGTAAAAAGAGACAATCCTCCAGCCTTCTGCCTTCAGGTTGTGGAGTGTGGCTTTGACACAAGCACACCTGAATATGCGTATTCTGTGTTTACATACTTATGTTGCTGGATGGGCTTGTAAATGAAAAGATATTGGTGGTCCTCGTGGATCTTGTTAATATGCACACTAGACTGATGAAGGCAATTGCATTAAACTTTAGTGCAGATCAAGAAACCAAGTATCAGTGTACATTCAATTACTTGGTGCTGCTCCTGCCCAATATGTCCTATGCATTCCTTAAGCATTACAATCGTATGCAGCCTTAACTATTAGGATTCTTCTAGATGTTAATTATAAAGTGAGTTTTTGATATTACGTTTCTATTATCAAATTAGAACCCCAGAATTTCTCTGTGATAAAAAAAATTCTTCAAAATGTCTAATGCTGCTATTAGGGTCCTGTAGACTGACGAACTTATGATTGTGGATCGAACGTTATTGTTCTTTTACACAAATCATTTTTACTTAGGTTCAATAGTGAATGCTGAATATGGTTCAAGTGATTCTGGTTTTACTTTTCTGTTTTGGCTTTTTCAATAGATTATATCAAATACCACAGTATCTAGGCCGGATCCTGTTAAGAAAAATCCAGTTGCTGAAGAAGCTGGTGGCTTAAGTGGGAAACCTCTCTTCGATTTGTCTACAAACATCTTAAAAGAGATGTATATCTTGACAAGGGTATGGTGCATTTGTTGTGGTATTTAAAGAGTTCAACTTGTCAGTACTTGTAGGTTCTCATCATGATGCACAAATCTTTTATTGCTACATCCTAAAGCAAGACAGTACAACTGGTTTAAGCTAAAGTTTGAAAACTTTTGTGCTGTGTTTGTATCTTTTTTTTTTCATAGTTAAAATTATTTCTATATCTTAGCATGCCTTCACTTTGGATATTGTTCAACTTTTTTCACTTGTATATATCCTTGTCCTTATATGTGTGGATATTTATACTGCTTTACATATTTTTTCGTCCAACATGCTTGCTCATGTCACCATTGTGAATGTTTTATTTTAAGTGAATAAACTTTTGAAAGTTAAGACATAGATATCTTGTAGGTGCATTATTTTTGTTAAGTAAATGTGATTTGTTCCTTTTCTTTCTTCATCATTTTCTTTGTGCATCATGCAGGGAAAGATTCCATTAGTAGGCTGTGGAGGAGTGAGCAGGTAAATTGTATAGAGTTATGCTTCCTTATTATCTTCATCTGGATCACTTGCAGGTTATTGTTCTTTCTCTATAGATTCTCTAGTTTTAACTTCTATTGTTTGCCATTGGTTCAGTGGTGAGGAAGCATACAAAAAAATTCGAGCTGGGGCAACTCTTATTCAACTTTACACAGCATTTGCCTATGGTGGGCCTGCTCTCATCCCTCAGATAAAGGTACTGTTCTAATATGCCTATGAATATGATAGAAAATTGAAACTTAATTTGAAATGTGGATGTCTTGGATAAAAATACTGCTACTGACATAGTTTGGCTATGGTATTGTAGAATTAATTTCTCACCGAATAGGTTCGTAAATATGTTTTTTAATCTCATTTATAAGCAGTTTGCAGTGAGGACCTTTTATGTTGAAATGAAGGATAATTAGAAGAAATTGCAACTACATAGAAGAGTTAGAAAGGATTTTCAGGACTTAAGTTCAAAAATAATAGTATCTTGAATCCTATCCGCTTTCCTTTGTCCTCTTGGGTCTTTAAGGAACCATTTGATCAAAATATCTACAATGAACAAGGCTAGTTCTTGTCAAACTCCACCTACCTGGCCTTAGGACTCATATCTGGTTAATAAGAGAACCTCCCTGTCACCTCTAAGCCACCCCCTTTTTGTCAAGAACCTGTGGAGGATATGGAGTTCTGAAAATTCCTTTTACTCAAAAGAAAAATCTATCCAAGCCACTGACACAGAGTTCTGGCAATAAGGTGATCATATTGGACTAGATAAAAGATGGATATCATACTGAAACAAACTTGAGGTAATCTTTTTGTTGAATTTATGTCCATAGTGTTGTGTTTAAGTTATTAAGAACCCAAGAACGTCCCTGTTATAATATATACAACAGTCCTGGTGTAATGCATCAATACACTATAATGGACCTTGATTGACTCCGGTTACTGTTTTATAGTCCAGAGCATTTTTTTTCACCTGAAAAACCATCTTTGTTTCATTTTGTGTAGGCTGAACTCTCTGAATGCTTAGAAAGGGATGGTTTCAAGTCCATCATTGAAGCAGTTGGTGCAGACTACAGATAGTGATACCTGCATTTTGTTTCATTCCTCCTGAGTGCATTTGTACACCAGATAAAAAGTTCTGCAGCTGCAAAATTTTTCCTATCTATTGATTGGTGTCCATATGTTACTTGGATACTTAATTTTTTTTTATTTTTCTTGGTCTATCCACCACGAATTGTTAAGGATTTTTCCACTTATCTTCCTACCTGATTTTGGTAGAGTTAGGGATGTTTTACCCTGTAAACTAATTAGGGGACATTTTTTTGAAATGAGTTAGCAGGATAAGATATCAACTATCGTTATTCTTGCTGTTTGGCAATCCTCGCATTTAATCACAATCATTCTTACACTATTTATTCGATGTGTGAATCAGAATAGAAATATCACGCTGGTTTCCTATTGTTTCACCATTGGACCCTTTGTCATGTTTTCGAAACACCACTTGTTCAGTGATTGGGAGTCTGTTAACAGGCTCGTTGATTCTGCCCGCAAGAACCACATTCAATGTTTCATCTCTAATTCTAAAGTTTGCTTTGACCCCTTTGTATTTGACACCTTGCATTTGAGTCTTTGACTCTACTTGCATCAGATCCAGTACGATAAAAACATATTCAATTTGCTCTTTTGAAAATCACCACTTCATTAGTAATCAGCCATCAGATCATACTCAGTAAGAAATGGATACAACATAATGCTTGATCATTCTTACAAATTAGAAAATTTATTGATAATAAAGTTGTCAATCTGATTAACAAATGTGAATATGTTAAAAGAACTGGTGGAATATATAACAGGCAGTTCATAGCTATTACTAACTTAGGTAATGCTCCTACATGTCTTCTTTTCTCTTCTGATACCTCATATCATATGATAGGTAATTCTAATCTTTTCTTTACATTTCAAAAACACTAATCTCCTTATGTTACTTTGGCTAATGGATGCACTTTCTCTATTGTTAGTTTTAGCATTATTAATACTATTTTATTACTTTTCTTAGTCTCTATCTTAAACCTAAAAGGATTTTCCTTTAATTTAGTATCCATGAATAATTTCCTTTAATTTAGTATCACCTCTGCAAAGCTTGATTTTACAGGATATATCAAAACTGAAAAATAAATTGGAGATATTTTCATAAAAAGTTTAAATGGAATTCAGAATAATTATATTAGTAACAAGTTAGTTATGATTAATATTTAATTATTTATAGTCCAACTTCCCTTAATAAAAATGAATACAGACATATATTTCTCCATGGTTTACAATAAGTAAGAACATTATGGTGTAATTAAGACTAAGGAGGTGTTTGGTTTAAGCACGAAGTTGGCTATGAATATGGGTTTAATAATAGAAGGGGATGAGGATGGGTATGAAAAATATAAAAAAAATGTTTAGTTTGTAACTTGGGTCTTTGTATTAATACCTAGAGGCGCAGAACAAAAAATGCCTTCGTTGATGAAAAGCGACAGAGCAGGATGAGAGATCGTAAGAAATTGAGAGGCGATAAGGAAGTAAAGAGGATAGTAGGGCAAAGGTTGGGGATAAAAGAGTAAAAAATGAACGTGATAAAAATTTAGATTGGAATGAAAACTCGATACTCACCTTCTTGGTGAGTTTAGTATATTCTCAAATTTAATGGGATAAATTCATTCTCTTATAATTGCAAACTTCAAAGCAAATATGATTTTTTACAATTGTTTTATTCCTTCGTTCCAAACCCTCTGACCAATCGGCCCTAAAGCTTCAACCTTTTTATAAACTCGCCATGGATTATAGATATATACAAGTGCTTAGGATTTACTCAGTACTTTCATTACCAAGTCAAGAGTCCGTACTGATGGTCTTCTAAGAAACAAATTTAAACAAGTTCTAAGAAAACCAATGACAGAACAGGTCAAATTGGAAAGACTAATTACATCCTCATAACTCTTGGATGGTGCTTTCCATTTCAATGTAATAAAAAGTTAAATTGACAGAAAAGATGATATGAACGTCAGAAGTCTAGGATATTTGTTACCTTTTTTTTCAGAATTCAAATCTGATATAGTTTCTGGGAAGGACCTGTGAACAAAGAACAATGTCTTGGGTGTGTATGTATTTTATATTTACTGTTCTATTCTCCGCCAGTTGTTTCACCATTACATGCTTTTTTATGTCTGGTTTAGATTCAGGATAATGTTAGTTCTGAATGTAGATTATGAACTATTCAATATACCTAGTCCAAGCGATGAACACAAGTATGAATGTGGTTCGGTTGCTCATGCAGGCTGGTACAACTCAAAAACACTACTTGCGAAGGAAGTTTGCCAAATTAGTTTCTTAGTCTGATCGCTTCCTTTTGTTTATTGTTTCTGTTTTGACTTATACTAGTTCTTAGGATTTGTAAACGCAGCGTTAAGAATGCAGAATCAAACAGGTGCTGGTCAATCAACTTAGGAAATATGTAATAAAATTTCTAATGATGGATTAGTATTAAAGCCTCCATCTTCACGGAAACCAAAGTGCATAACTTGTGGATCAAGGTCTGAAATTTGACTACCAGTTGTCCTTTACGTTGCCTGTCGTTTTCTATTGATCTGCCCATTTAGGAGTCCGGAAAGTCAAAAGAGATTGCACGGAAATTGTTGAAATGAACGTCAGCAAAATACTTATCCATAAAATAATTTATTTAAAATACATAATTTACAAATTATTACAAACATTTTATAGATTTACGAATTACTGCTATAGTAGTGATTTGTTATGTATACCACAGGATTCAATGAAGCAATTCTACTTTCTTACACCATTTCCAATACCAGCAAGAAAGATGACATTACCAATGTTTACATACCACATTGTTCTCTCCCTCCCTGTAGCATTTATCCTTTGGCATTGCCAGAAACCATCTGCACTTTCTCTCGTCTCCTCTACCAAATGTCCCAAAGATCAGAGCCTTGCCTTGCTTGGGCTTAAGAACTCATTTTCTTTTGCCAAGGATGCTTCTTTGGATTGCAGAGGATCATATCCCAAGCTGGTTTCCTGGAAAAATGGAACAGATTGTTGCTCATGGGAAGGTATCATTTGTGACCCCATCAGTGGCCAAGTTATTGAAGTTGATCTCAGTTGCAGCTGGATTCAAGGACCAATCCCTTCTAACAGCAGCCTTTTTCAGCTCCCAAGCCTCCAAAAACTCAACCTTGCTTTCAATTATTTCAACCACACCAAGATGCCATCTAAGTTTGGTTGGTTAACAGGTTTGACTCATCTAAACCTGTCTAATACATGGTTTTCTGGTCCAGTGGCATCTGAGATCTCTTACTTGTCTAAACTGATTTCTCTCGACATCTCACTAATCGATGGGTTGATACTTGAAGCTCCTGATTTCAGCAGAATAGTTCACAACCTAACTAATCTTGTTGAACTTTATCTTGACTATATTGACATGTCCACTATTGCACCCAGATCTTTAGTGAACCTTTCTTCTTCCATACAGTCGTTAAGTCTTGGTCTCTGTCAACTGAGAGGAAATTTTCCAGAGAAATTGTTTCACCTACCAAATCTTCAGCTGCTCAGTTTATCAGTAAACAGTGAGTTACAAGGTTCTTTACCACAGTTAAACTGGAGCAGTCCCCTTATGTTCTTGCAACTCGGTGGCACAAAGTTCTCAGGAGAGTTGCCCGATTCAATTGGCAATCTCAAGTCTCTGATGATATTGGATTTTTATGGCTGCAATTTCGGGGGATCAATTCCTGCTTCACTTGGGAACCTTGATCAACTCACTGAACTAGACCTTGGAGAAAACAACATGACTGGTGTGATTCCAGATGTTTTTGGTAATATTGGCAACTTATTCCGTCTTGCTTTCACCAATAATAATTTCACTGGTCAACTTCCTTCATCAATCTTCAGCCTCAGAAAACTTTCTCGTTTTGATGCCTCACAAAATAAACTGGACGGTGGCCTTCCAGAGGAGATATGCACTCTTTCTAATCTCACCTATCTCGACTTATCATACAACTCCTTTAGTGGCAAGATACCATCTTGTTTGTTTTCTCTCCCAACTTTATCGACACTTTACCTCAATAATAACAAGCTCGCGGGGGAGCTTGGTGAATTTAAATCCAAGTCCTTGACAGATATAAAGATGAATGATAATATGATTCAGGGCAGGATTCCACCATCAATCTTCGGATTGAGAAATCTTACTAATCTCAGTCTTCAATCAAATAACTTGAGTGGGACCGTGGAATTGGAGAAATTCTCAGTATTCACAAATCTTTCAGTACTTGATCTTTCTTTTAATAGTCTATCAGTGATAACTGACGTCAGTGGCAACTCAAGCCTGCCAATGTTCTACAGTTTGGGATTGTCAGCTTGCAACATAAGTGAGTTGCCGGACTTCTTGAGAACCCAAAACCAGTTGACAGTTTTGTCTATGTCCCATAATAGAATTCATGGAAAAATTCCTGAGTGGTTGTCAACATCCGTGGTGAAGAATTCTTTAAAATCCTTAGTTCTTTCTCACAATTTCCTTACTCGAGTGAATCGATTTCCTCCTACACTGGAATCTGTTGACCTCAGTTCTAACATGCTTCAGCAGCCATTTCCTGTTCCTCCAAGGGTTATGTATATCTTTCTCATCTCTAACAATAAACTATTTGGAGAACTCCCTTCAACTATCTGCAATATTACTAATCTTATGATTCTTGATGTATCGAACAATAGCTTGACCGGCTCTATTCCAGAATGTTTGGAAAATTTGAGCAACCAACTCACTGTGTTGAACTTAGGGAAGAACAGTTTCCACGGTAAATTCCCAGGAAGATTTGGTGAGGAAGCTATACTAAGGAACTTTGACATGAATGGCAATCAGTTTGAAGGACCATTGCCAACATCTTTAGTCAATTGCAAAATGTTGGAAGTCCTCGACATCGGGAACAACTTTGTAAACGACACATTCCCTACTTGGTTGGAGACCCTTCCAAAGCTACAGGTTTTAGTCTTGAGATCCAATAGATTCCATGGTCCCATAGGAAGTCCCAAAACCAACGATTCTTTCTCTAGTTTGAGGATCATCGATCTTTCTCATAATGATTTCAGTGGCATCCTTCCAGCAACATATTTTAAGAACTTCCAGGGGATGGTGACAGTCGATGATTCCAACAATGCGCCGGAGTATATGGGGGATGTCTACTACGTGGACTCAGTAGCTTTGACAATGAAAGGGATGGAGTTGCAACTAGAGAGAATCCTGACCATTTTCACAACCATTGATATGTCAAATAACAGGTTTGAAGGCCAAATTCCTGAAGTGGTTGGAGAGCTTCGATCACTTGTCATGCTCAATTTCTCTCATAATAGTCTAACGGGCCACATCCCATCCTCATTAGCAAACTTAACTAAACTCGAGTCGTTGGACCTCTCTTCAAACCAACTTACTGGAAGCATTCCACAGCAACTTTCAGGCCTGAATTTCCTTTCAAAGCTAAATGTTTCATATAACCAGCTTTCAGGAATGATTCCCAAAGGTGGACAATTTGACACCTTTCCAAGCAATTCGTTCGAAGGAAATCTCGGACTATGCGGATTTCCTTTGCCTGAGGAATGTGGCAACATGATGACTCCACAAGCTCCTCCATCTGTACCCATTGAGACACAAGATTCTGACAGTTTATTTGATTGGAAATTTGCACTTATGGGGTATGGATGTGGACTTGTGATTGGACTCTCTATCGGATATATTGTGTTCACAACAGGAAAACCATGGTGGCTTGTGAGAATGGTTGAGAAGCAGCAACAGAAACTGTTAAGAAAGCGTGATAAACGACGGAGAAGAAAAACAAATTAATTCCCAAGTGACAACTGTGTATACCAGTGCAAAGGGCAAAAAAGCTGCATAGGTTCATGTTTCCCATTTTGTTTCACTTTTACGGGCGGGTTTGTTCTGCCGTTTGAACTTCGGCTGCACATTTATGGGTCGTTTGGAAACTTTCGAATTGAATTCAACGTTAGATTTGAATTCAATTACATTAATAAGATTGAATTGAATTCAATTTATACTGTTTGGAACAAATCTAATAATATTAGAATTGAATTCAATTATACTGTTTGGAACATAATCAAAATGAATTCAATTATTTCATATGACATTTTTATCCTTGACTAAAAGATAATCATATTAAATAATCAACACTCACACTTACACAGAACAAGTTGTAAACATCAATTTCATTATTATTAATATCATAAAAAGTTAATTATTAAAATGAAAAGAAAAATTAGTTGCAAATAACATTAGGCTAAACCGAGCTATGAAGACAATAGAAACTACTATAATTTAGAAGCTTAAAAATGTATGAAAATGAGTAATAGCTTTTTTGCGTTGATAATTATAAGGTATTATCAAATTTTGAAATTTCACTTCGAATTACATAATATCATACCAAGTTTAACTTATCTTTCTGTGATAAGGAGATATAACATCGTTACATCAGAAAATTAAATAAATAACATTCATATGACAAGGAGACATAACATCGCTACAGCAATAAGAGCTAGAGAAATGAGAGCTGCTTTAAAGTAAGAAATGAGGGCTGCATTGAAGAGATAAATGAGAGTTGTCTTGAAGAAGAGAAGTAAGGGTATTATAGGAAGATAACTTTTAACGTTAAAAAGCAGCTTTTGAATGTTAACAAGGATTGAATTCTTGTGATTTTTCATTGGAATTGAATTGCTGAAGCTGGCTGGTTTTAACAAAAGAATTGAATTCAATTCTTTTAGCTTTTTGGTTCCAAATATAAGAATTGAATTCAATTCCAACATTGAATTCAACAGGAATTGAATTCAATTCTTATGTTTCCAAACAGGGCTAACATTGTCTTCAGATTTGTATACTTTTGAGATTATACATAAAAATTGCCGATCCGACATAGTAAAGGAAGAGTCTTCACTACGCAGTTTATATTGCAATGTATTATTCTATTCTCCTGAATCTAAATTCAAGCAAATTAGTCATTGCTCACTGACTGCGAGTGTGCATATGTCATTATTTACAAACAGAAACCTTAAAGATCTCATCTTTTGTTCTATAACTGTTAAAGGTAACAAAAACATCTCAAACCAACCAACATAATACAGAAAAGACTAAGAAAATCTTAACAAATTAATGAATCAGTTGAAAAAGACTCCTCCTTTTGTGGGTCTTCAAGCCTTGGCCAGCTAGATTTCGACGTCGAAGTTGAGCAGTGATCACCTACGAGTTATTATAGACAGACACAAACGATTAAGGCCAAGCCAGGTCTAGACAGAACTTGAGGTCCTGCTGCATATCTTCAGATACCTCCAACACAGACTCGCTGGTGGTGCTGGTGTGAGCTGTAGGCGACTTTTTCTGATCGGTAGAAGAGACGGCTTTGCCAAAAGAAGAAGAGGGTAAGGTCTAGACAAAAGCCAGATTGGTGTTCTGGGG
>JANZXR010000003.1:5491010-5507882 GCA_027575705.1 Erythroxylum echinodendron
TGATCGGTAGAAGAGACGGCTTTGCCAAAAGAAGAAGAGGGTAAGGTCTAGACAAAAGCCAGATTGGTGTTCTGGGGACGCAGAAGTTCTGATAACAAAAGCACAAGAGAAGCCATTTTAGCAAATCAAACGTCTTAGTATGTTGGTAAAGTACAGATTTTTCAAGGCAATGAGGAGTTTAAGATACTTTTGTGTGTGTGTATATATAGATAGTGTTTGCTGAATGCCAGAATCATAACTGAGTAGGGACGGTGGCCGTTGTTTTAGATGCGGTCGAAGATGGTTTATCAATCACTGAGTAGGGAGGGGTTTTCTGTTTTCTTTGTGATCTTTTACCTTGTTTGGTTTTAATTCTTCTTTTTTATTTTTCAATATATTATTAAAATTTATTATTAAATGGATATACACATTCTTTTTATTAATTATATTATTTAAATGGATATATTATTAAAATATAAAAATGTTTTTATTGAAATTTTAATAATGTTTTAATAATAATATAGTAAAATTTAATAAAATATTTTTAAAATAAATGAAATAATAGGAGAATTCAGGTTTTTTTTATAAAAAAAATTTAGTAAAGAAACAATCTAAGGGGAGCATAAAGAACTAAAAGTTCAGGCAGGGTTCATCATAAAGAGCACATCAGGCTAGTTATGAATTATATATCAACAGAGATCACTTACATCTGCTGAAACAAACTCAATCACTGCCGACTCGCTAAAACACTCGTCAGGAAATTAAAATGAAAAATCCAAGAAAATGAAGGGAACAGAACCGAAAGGCAAAGTGAAAGAGAAGTGTACAAGTAACATAACAAGCTGCTTCCTATGGCTGAAAAGGAAGAGACAAGCGAGCAGAGTGGGAGTGTGCAAGAGGTGGCTTATTTACCATAGCTGTTGGCCTACTACTCACATGCTTAGTTGTGGAATTCATCACCCTTTGTCCTTCTAAACCCACACATTTCACCGGTTGTGGCCCTACACTCACCGCCTTCTCACATCGACAGCTCAACAACCCTCCATTAATCATCCCTCCCTTTGTTCTCTTCCCTCCTTCTCCCCCGCCGTTCTTTTCTGCCTCACGCCGGTGCCGGATTGCTGATGTTTGAACGTCTACAGCTGTTTCTGATGCTGTCACTGAGAAGTTTGTTACACTTGCTCTATCGAACCCTTCAGCTGTTGTGACGCTCCAGTCAATACTTGCTTCACTTGGCTCGTAACATTCGGTTGCTGCAACTGATGGTGTCGTTGGTTCGTCTAGACTCCTCCTACAGTAGCTTCCTCCATTTGTAACAGTTAATCTCCTTGCATTGAAGTTGGAAGCCTCGTCAAGTGAGTCCCTTCGGTTAATGCTGTACATGGGGTGATTGGACGTGGTTTGTGTGGAGAAGCTCTCGATCTCAAACAAGTCTGAGCTCGCATCACTGGCCATGTCATCGTCGGTGGCACTTATTATCCGTGACGTGGGACTCGCAGGAAATGTGAAACTCTGCCGTCTGTGAAGCTCCGTTGTTGATGTTGGCTTGGTTGAAACAGGATCTTCAGTTGGTCGGAAAACTTCCAACGAATCCCGAGGTGGATCTTCAAGTGAGGGGTTAAAGTGAATCGCATTAGTGGAAGATAAACCGTTACTGAGCAGTGGAGGTCTGACGAGAGTAGTTGTTTGGGTCAATATAGGAAAGGTGAACCCACTAGTAGTATTAGTAACATTACCATCGGTGAAGGGCCTTCCTGTTCCTGGGGCCAATGCTTGATGATTGGAAGAAAAGCTACGACCGTGCTCTGCTGAAATTCTAAGAGTAGTAGAAAGTGGCTCCCGGCTTTCGAGCCAATGATCTGGGGTGACCAAATTGATGACCCTTTCATTACCACTTTCAACACAGTCTCGACCCCATTTGGATGATGGGACCACAGCATTAGTATCGTAGTTATGGCCATTACCTGCAGGAATCTGTTTCTTGGGATCCAAAGACACTTTGGACATGTGACTTAGACGAGATGGTGTTCTGGGTTCCGATTGTTTGTCCTCTACTTGGACAGATTTCTTACCTGAGCAAGGACACCTTGTCCGAAGAAGCCATTTTGTTGCTGACATTCTTTTCTTGTCATGATCCCCTGGAGAAGGATTTCGCATGGACACTGCAATAGCGCCTGGTGGATTAGACAACAACCCTGTCTGGCTGTTCCAACTAGCCTCCGAGGAAGCTGTTGGAGTGGCGTGAAAGGATCGAGTTCTGTAGTTCCGACCATATCCATCAACTGAAGATGAAGCAGAGGAAAACCTTGGGACTGAAGAATAATCACAGCTCTCAGAAATGCGTCCAAGATTAACGTGATGGACATGAACTGGAGATACCCTTTTGATTGATCTGGGGTCACCAGCACTACCACTTTCGTTGAAGTACTTCTGCGCATCAAAGATGCTTATCTCTGAATCATCAGCTTGGTTGTTGAGCTCTTCAGGTTTGAGATAAGCAGAGAACGATGCGTCTCTGACAGTAGTCTTCTTTGGAAAGGGGATGTAAGTAGGGGAAGGTTCAACTCTATCAAACAAGATCGGCTTCTGATGAGATAACCCTCCGGCTATAGATTTCATTTTCATCACTGTCGATCTGTCCACCTCTTTTTGCGTATATGTTGAGAGGATTGAGAAAGAAGTATATGAGTTGCGTGCTTCTGAAATCCCTCGAGTAGATGTATATATGTAGAACAGTTTTGTCCTAAAATCCATGAATGCTCATGATAGCTGTAAAAAGCTTAGTTGAGGAATTCGACTGTCGTAAGCTTTTCCTTCGAACATGATTAGCTCGGTTTTAGGACAAAAGGCCAGCCCATCTATCACCAACCAGAGGCATAAAATGTCCAGAAACAAAAAGCATGTCATGTTAGTACGAAAGTATTGGTCTACCCTACATGCACAGGTTCCCAGATCAATCAACAGACTTTCGAGATGGGTATGGCCACAAGGTGAAGGAGGGCCTTTCTAATGCTAGCTATACATTTTACAACTGACAAGAATGTGCTTGCTGCTTAATCAAAACCACCTTCTTCCACACACGGACCCCAGTTGCATCCACGTTCACATTCCTATCCTACTGTTTTCTATTGTCACTTCCGATGTTGCCTCAGCGACAACGAAATCGCCACCAAGTGATTGAGTGGCCACACGATCCAGGCCAAATCAATCAGGTCTATTTCATCTAGAGTTATTCCAGTTTTGGAGTCTAATAAGGATAGGAATAGGCATAGGCATATGCATATGCGTTGGTGCAAAGAAGTTACAGAAGTTGATCAATAAACACCCGACTCTGTAAAGAATTCTGTAGATAGATTGCTAGTACAGTGGGTCAGGATTGGTGAATCTAAAGCTAAAATGTTACTACAAGAAAGTAGGTTAATTCCTTTAACATGAAAGGGTAGAAACAGAACTTATCTTACTTTTCACTTTCGACAAAAAAGAATACAATAAGCTTCTTAATATACTGGAAAGAGAGACAGTGAAACTCTTTAACTGAAAGCATGGGTTTACAATTCATGCGTTAAAATGACGAATAAAGCAACATCAAAAAGGAAATGACTTATAACAATGATTTATAATTTAATGTTTTAAAGTTTCAAGTTAAAATACTAATTTTCTTATATATAAATCACTCTTTATCCTAATATAAAAACAACTACAAAAAACTATATGATATTAGAAAATAAAATAAAATATTCTTATTTAAGCAAAATATTCAAATTAATATTTGCTGCTTCCATACAATAAATAAAATTGAATTGTATAAAATATTTGTATAAAGAGTCTATAATCAAACTAAAAATTTGATTTAACAAGATATTAAATTATAAAATGGTACTCAAGAAGAGTGTTAAATCACTAACAAAATCTACATAAAAAGTGAACAATAAAATAGAGTGATTTAATAAATTATTCATAACCTAATCAAAGAAATAGAATTATTATATATGATAAATTAATATCAAAAATAGTTTCTCTATCAATTAGAAGTAAGACTGCGTATTTTTGAACGTCTCCTAAGACTGCATACTTTTGAACCTCTCCTACCCCTCAATTTCACTAGGTGGTGATTGTTCTATATATGATAAATTATTTCTTAACTAATGTTTTAAGATTTTAGGCTAGAAACCTTTTAATTTATAAATGACCCCTAAATTAAAATTTTTCATAAATAAGCTCTTGTTTAAGCAATGATAGCAGTGACCGTGTTTTCTAAGCCACCATAAAAATCTTCTGTTAACTAGAAGGACACCATTTTCCAGCAATTTCTTCAACTGTTTGGAGACATTTTGTTCTTATCAAGTTGCATGTTTTACAATGAACTATTGACATTATCAGCAATAAGTTTGAGCATACAAAATTAGCACTCTATTTTCAAGTTCTAAGGGTCAGTCGAACAAGACAGACTTCTTTAATCAGAA
Source organism: Erythroxylum echinodendron (assembly GCA_027575705.1). NCBI lineage: Eukaryota > Viridiplantae > Streptophyta > Magnoliopsida > Malpighiales > Erythroxylaceae > Erythroxylum > Erythroxylum echinodendron. Next base: position 5,495,453 of record JANZXR010000003.1, read on the forward strand.
AAAGGAAATCACAAAAGAATAATTGCCTTGAGGGACATAGGAAATCCAAACGATATCCAGGGGAAACAATAATGAAGACAATGACAAGATGAGTTCAAAGGCCAACAGTAATACAGTTGGCTTGGTATAATCTGGAAAGGGGATGAAATATAGAATAGCAAGGCAGTAGGAAAAACTACATAACAAATGCCAATAAAAGATAGAAAAAAAAATTGATTTAGTCTGTCAACCAGAAAGATAGATTGGAATCCTTCAATCTGAGGTTATAATTCGTTCAATAGGCTCTTGATTAAGCAATGATAGTTATGACCGAGTTTTCAAAGACACCTTAAAAATCTTTGTTAACTAGAAGCATTGCCATTTCCAGGAATTCCTTCAACTTATCAGAGAGATTTTTTTTCTCAACCAAGTGGCATGCCTTACAATGAACTGCTGGAAATTTCATAAGTTTGAGTACACAAACTCAAAGATAAATCTGCACATGTATTCTAATCACTCCAATTTTCAGGTTCTAACTTCTAAGGGTTAGTCAAACAAGACAGATCTAGTGTTTAATCAGAAACAAAGACAATCACCAAAGGATTTTGTATATGTTTCACTCGATATCCTAATTGCTATCCTACTGAAACAATAGTGAAGACTGCGACAAGACGAGTTCTTAGGCTAAACGTTATGCAGTAGCCTTGAAATTATTCCGGTAAAAGAGAAGGGAAGGAAGTACAAAACAGCAAGACAATAGGAAAAACTCATTGTATAGACAAAGCAAAAATGAAACTTGATTTGGTCTATCATAGAGATAGAGATACAGGCAACAAGAAGGCCAATTACAAGAACCTAAACCACAACTCCCTACTCATCCATTGTTCATATCATTTCAAATAAAAAAATTTCCAGCCCATGATAACCCAGAAAATAGCAAATGTAAACATCACCCCTCAGCAAACAGTAGTTCTGAGAACATTTTGCAAATAAAAAGAAGAAAGTAAAAGTAAGAGCCTTCACAAGGTCTATGATGCGGGTGACAACTGTTTCAATTTTGCCTGTAGAACTATCCCTGCTTCGTCTGCTACATTCTTCTTTTTGGAAGCAAGCTGCAATTGAAATTTACAGGAAATTAAACAATCACAGCAAGACGATGCAGCTCAAAATTATATATGGTAATAAACAGAAGAGTTAGCATTCTTCTCTTTTCTTAAATTCCCTTATAGTTTTTGTCTTTTAATTCATACGTAAATAATAACATTAATAATAAGAAGCTGACCTCGAAGAGCTGATCAAAATTAGATTTGAGGAGATTGATCTTGCGGTCGCAATAATCTTTGCCTTGAGCCATAGTTTTCTCAACGAAATAGCCAGTTCCAATATCGATGAGTACGTTATCAGAATCATCCAGTATTCCAGGAACGTAGAGAGAGGCTGTGAGTGGAACCAACATCTTGTGCCCTAGAATTCCCAAACAAAAAACAGTTTTTAAGTTATCCAAATTACTGTGATGCGTGTTGTCAGATAGAGAATTGCTAATTAATCAATTAGAGACCTTGAGGGCGAAGGGAGAGATCTTGAAGAGCAGTGGCAGCGATCTGAAGACGGGAAGTAGCAGTGCGGATGTTGTTGAGACTGTCTTGCAAGAGATTGACTTCTATATCGGCTTGTTCTTTCAGGACTTTTAATTCTTCTATACTCATCTTCTCCATCTCCGTTGCCGCCGCAGCCGTCGAACTCGCCGCTCCGCCTTTCGATGATGCCATCCCTTCTTCTTCTTCGTTTGCTTAGGATACTATGGGTGTCTGTCTCACTCTCTCATTCTCGTTGCCTGCGCGGGTCGGCGTAGCTTAAAAGCCTAATCAACTTCTATAAATTAATTAATATAAGATTATGTTTTCTATAAGCCAGCCCGCCCCTATAGCTCAGTGGTAGAGCGTCAGTCTTGTAAACTGAAGGTCTGTAGTTCGATCCTGCATGGGGGCAATGAGTATTAAGAGTACTTTTCAAGCCACTTATTTCTTTTTACTTTTTAATTAGATAGAGTATATAATTAGTCACATTCGATGCTTTTGAATTAATAACAAATAAATCCTATGTAGCCTAATGAATATTATAGTCATACTCACACACTCCGTTAACTAGCAATCAAGGGCCTCGGCCTACTAAAGATGGGCCCATAAAAGTCGGGTAAAATTGAAAATCTTAAGACAAAAATGGTCATTTTTTCATTATTTCAGATAAAATTTAAAGATTTTATTTTAAAATATTAAATTATAATCAAGTAAAAAAGAAGTAAGCAAATCATGAGAAATGATAGTAAGAAAAACGAAAGGGTGAAAGGACAGATGACTCAGCCCAAAGTAGAGATCAAGCTTTGGATAATTAAAGTTTGTTTTGATGGATAGGGGATTGGAGGCTGTCCAAGTCCAACATAGTAAGACCAAACTAGACTAGAGACATTCAAAGTTGTAGGACCAACCCTCACTCGCTCACCTTCACATTCAATTATTGGATCTTTGACCTTTCTCATGTTGCCTTTATATATTATACTCAACCTACTCCAACTTTAACCTCTCTAATTATTATTCACACATTCCACTAAATTGCTTATCATAATACATATTTTTTTAGCATATATCTCATTGACCAAAGGATAAGAAACCTTTTTGCTTACTTACTACTACTACTCATCCACCAACTATAGAGTAGAATTTTGGATAAAACTAAAGCATAAACACAAGAGTAACCACAGAATCTTTCAGACGCAGTCTATTGGTATATACAGCTAGCAACTATTGGAGTGCCACGCCAGAAACACCCACACCTTGCATTGCAATAGAGACAGACGGGAGTAGTTCATCCGCCGTTTCTATAAAGACATCAAACATCTTCTGTTTCTGTACCCTTTTTATCTACAGGTAGTTGAGGTACTCAATTTCAGCCACTAGTTAAAATCAACCAAGGAATACAAAACCCATACTATACGGTGAGGAAGTGAAAGTGAAAGATAAAGATGCCCATGCAAAACGTTGAATTTGTAATAGAACTTCCGAGAATTTACCATAATGGCTCAAATGCAGATCAATTAGCTTATGACAGGAGAGTAAACCAAGAGAAGTTGGTCTAAACAACATAAACGAGATTATCAATAGCAGGACAAAGTAAGTTCATGTGTAGAATCAATAAAAAGGAAATGGCACACAAAGTGGGGAGAGTCAGCAACAATTTCAATTGAGAAAGCAAATGGGTTTCTTATTCACACAACAAGGCAACCCAGAATATGCAATCCACTTACATATATGGCACACAAATTATTTTCGTGCTGATTAATCTAAGAAATTATTACGAATACCAAAGAAATTTTTGTTTTCCAAAACAGAGGTCTTATTGAGAGGCACCAGAGCTTTTCCCAGACACCAGTCTCCTTTGAGATTGTTACACACACCAACAAAGACCCTGAAAGTGGAAGATGAGAGCAACAAACATTCTGAAAGCACAGGGCGGACTTCTAAGCCAGGCATTGATGAACCATCTCAATTGTATACCTTACAATCGTCCTTATCGCAGAAGCTATAGGAAATTTATTCACCGCCACTTATGGCAACAAGTAATACAAGAATTTGCATGAAATCCCGGTAACAGATATCATCCATTGAGATGTTAAACCTTGAGTAGAATCGCATATGCCAAGCCCCAGTTTCAAGTAGATTGATTGCTCCAAGATTAAAGCGACAATCCACCAACCATGATAACGCTTCAAACTCATATTTGCTAAGGGCTGAGTAATACCAGGTTAGAGGAAGCCTTGTGACTTCCCACTTCCAAAGAATGACTTGAAATTCTTAGAGCAATCCAACTTCCCACAATTAAGAGCACCAGAAATTAGCGGAATTGCTCTGTAATCCTCAAATTCAAGAGCAGATAACTAGCAATTTCAGCCCACCAAATAAGAATTAACAAACCACAATTCGTCACTCCCACTCATCTTCCAACAAAAACCCCCCAAAAAACCTAAACAATCTGACCCCTAAAACAAAACTCTAAACTATCCTCCAGCAAGCTCCTAAAAGAACCCCCAGTTGAATCCATCCACTCATTCATTACTTGAACTCTCCAAATTCCTCCAAACCCTAAAGAGCCCTAGAGTCACTAATGTTCCACTATCCATCATCATCTTCACACAACAATCAAGCAACAGTTCTACATCACCATACACATAAGTTATATGTATACAACACATAAATATATATATATATACCACACAAGTACACAACATAAACACCACCACTCCACCATCACCTCACATAATTCGCCTCCAAACTTCAACGCGGATCCTCCTCTCTCCGACCCGAACTACCCGGCCCGCTCGACAATGATGCCAACAAGTTCAAATGGCCCGGGAGGTAATTTCCCACCCTCGCTGCCGACGCTTCACCTATCGCCGCCGCCGCCGCCGCCGCTGCAGCAGCATGCTGCTGCTGTTGAATAAACAACGATGAGTGCTGCGTTGTCGGCTGCACTACCATTTCGGACGGAGTCGCGGCCGCGAAGCCCCAGAAATCGGGTCTAGTAGGCACCGCCCAGAACCCTCCGGCGGCGGCCGAACTGACAAGCGACCCCACGGTGGGGCCCATGGAAATCCCGTTGTCCTCCTTACCGGCGCCGCCATCGTCGTCCGTCCGTACTCGCTTCCCAAGGATAAACGGTGTGGGTCCTAACAAGGGTTTGTGGTCCATGGAGGAGGAGTTGGTGGAGGAGGATAGCGCGGAGGTGATAGAATTGGAGTTGCCTCTAACGGAGACGGATACGGTGGAGAAGCTGGCGGGAGTGGTGCCAGTGCCGGTGGCGGCAATAATGGAAGGCTCGGCTTGGCGGAGAAGCCACTCGATGGTTTGGCCGTCAGACTTGTGACCAAGTTCGCGAGTCAGCTGGAAGACACGTGCCGCGCATATGATTGGCATGCGGATTCTGCGTCCACGCCCGTCGACTTTGCTGTGACGGTCCTTAGACGGCGGTTTCTTGACGGCTAAAGCTCCGTTAGTTGCACCGGCCGTGCCCTGCTGTTGTTGCTGTTGTTGTCTAATGATAGCGCCGCCGTTGGTTACGCCGTTATTGGGACCGCTATCTGAATTGGACATACTGGCGGGATCAAATTAAAAAAATAAGAAAATAATAATAATATAGGAAGTGAGAGAGAGAGAGAGAGAGAGGAGGAAGAGGGAAGGAGATGTATTGGTATATGCTTGTGGGCTAGGCTAAGCTAAGAGTAACAGATAGAAGGAGATTAGAAATAGTAGAAAGAGGGGCAGACAGTGGAGGGTTTTCGGCTTTTGTTTTGGGGTTTTGGGTTTGGTTTTGGTTTTGGTTTTTGGGTTTAGATCAGAGTTAGAGAGGGGGGAGCAGAGAACTAATGATTGAGAGGCAGGAGCTGGTGGAGACAGGGGAAGGGCACATGGGCGGTGGGTCCCACTTTACTTCCCCATACAGCTCAGACACCTCTTCCTACTACTTGTATGTTTCTTTCACTATTTCTCCACGCGCTTTTCACTGTACTTGTTTTAAAATCTTTTGTATTTAATTTTTATCACTCTCATTAAAAATTTAGGTTGAAAAACAGTCTCTCTGATTTCTATTAATTAAAGATAAGTCCCATATTATTAAATATTTGAAGATCTCGTATTATTGAGATTTGTTGCTATTATTATCATTCTAATTAAAAATTACAATGACTTATTTAAGCGTAAACAGTAAATTTCATTTTAGTTAAAGAGAAATAAACTACATGTTTAAGTATTAAAAAAAAAACATTCTTCAACGATGAATCATACGTTCGTCAACTTATCATGACTTAATTTCTCTTATATTTGGTATCATGTCGAAGAGTCTTCTTTTCTTGTAAAATTTTCAAAGAATATTTGATTTAAGTTTTATCCGAGCGATAAAGCCAATAATTGAAAAACTTATTTGATTCGAACGGCTCAACAATAAAAATTTTGAACTATTTAATTTTTTAGTTCGGTTTTAAATTTTTTAGTTCGATTTATTTTAATAACTCTTATTATTTAAAATTAAACAATTTATTAATTAATTAGTCAATTTTTTAAATTAATAAATTCTTGTAAACTAAAATAAATCAACTAATTTTCATTTAACAAGATTTTTTAATTAAACTTCAAATTCTTCAATAAAATGGTAATTTCTTAAAATCATATTTTAAAATTTTAATTTTGTTCAATCTATAAATATTGTGACAGTCTAATATTGATTGAACCTTTTAAATCTTAAATTTCTTATCTTACTGGTTTAACTTATAGTCTAATTTTTAAAATAATGGATAAATTTTGAATGCTAGGATATTCTTAAAGGTTCATTCATAAATTTAGTAAGATTATTCTTAAAAGATCTATTTAAAAATTTCGCATTGATTAATGCAATAATTGAAAATAAAATTAAACTTATAATTAATTATCGATTTATTAAATAACATTTTTAAACAGAAATATTTCTAAAATTTATGATGTTAAAGAGAGTACATTTTAGTTATCTTTAAAAAAAAAAACCTTACCTTTAAAATTGATCAATTTCCTTCTTACATGAATTATTTTCTTTAGAAATCCAATCATGCACTTCCAAAAAATAACACATATAAATCTTTTTAATCATACTATCCTTTAGATACTAAGGTAAAAGTATCATCCATGAATTTTCTCCCTTTTAGATAACAAAATTAACAAAAATACAGTGTTAATTACTCTGTGACGTTTTGATAGTAAATTTTGGAATAATCGATAAAGTTGCTTCTTTATGATTATAAGATTATATGTTTAAGTCACAAAAATAATCTCTTTGTAAAAGTACAAAAAAAATGTTACGTACATTATAAAGAGCGATATATATTGGGTACTTTGTTATATAATGTTAATTTACACCTTACTTTGTTTAGGTTGTCAATCAAATGACACTCATCACTTTAGAATAATAGCCAAATAACATAAGCTTATCTTAAAAGCACTACACTCATCATCACCATTATAGTTTACAATTATCCACAATTGACCCTTCGCCAAGTTCTAGAACAAGACAGATTCCTCCTCCTCCTCCTAATACAAAAGAAAGCAAAACACGGAAACGAGATACACGTTGAAGCGTGTTAACAAGCTCCGACGTAACGCGCGTGGACTGGCGATATCTTGGCTTTTAATGAATCGAGTCAGTAAGTTAGTCAGTGGCTAGAATCGACATACGTAATTTGCCACTTGTTGTTCTTCCCCAACAACCATCGATCAGGTTCAGGCCTTTGTTTTCCAAGACACGAGTTTTTGACCGTTTAATTTGAATACCATTCAATCCAACGAACTACTCAGTTGTCTTGTCTTTGACCCCAATTCTTCACAATTATGAGATATTTCAATTCTGAATTTAAGATTTCCAAACGCAGAAAACGTTGCATGTATGATGTCCATATCAAATAAACAGCCAGTTATTTAATTTAATGGTCCTATTTCCTATCCAAACCTCCAACTTTTCCTCTAAGTTAAACTTAATTAAGTCTAATATATATAAATGTTCATGCTTTCTTTCTTATATGACAAATTATGCTAATAATATTATTAATTTCACGATAGAATTAAAAAAATTAAAAAATAAATATTTAATTGTCACTTTTTTAAATTTAAGTTATAATTATAAAATGAAGCAAAGTTATAATTAATCTTAATTTATTTATTGTAATTATTTTATCATTTTTTAGTTAAAACAATGATTAGGAATGACTCGTCGTACAACTATTACAGATATTGCATTTACTATCCATAACGTTGCATGCATGATGGCCACAGAAGAAGAGAACAAATAAACAGCAAGTTATTTAATTTAGCGGTCCCATTTGCTAACCAAACCTCCAGTTAGAGAGGGTTAGATATAAGTTGCTTAGTCTTCATAAAGCAGAGAGTCTTGTATATTGAGACTTGTACAAGAAATATTTATTGTAAAAAATCCAAAAAGAAAAAAATGTCAGTCAAGGTATAATGCTAAAATAATAATAATTAGTGGGTCTAACTTATGGTAGATTCATGCATTTATGTTTTGTTTTATATACGTGACATGAAACAACAATCTTAAAAATGTGTATCATCTTTGTTAGAGTAGGGCACAGCAATAGTTTGCTACTAATGGCTCAAAATTTTGTGACAACATCTCTTTTCCAATGGGGTCTATCAAATCTTAGGTCAGTCACATTAACACCACCATTAGGACGAAAGTGCAACATTGTCCTCTACACGTTAGGAAAGGAAGGTCAGTTAGGTCAAAATCAGGGACCCATAAACCCTAATTAGTACGCAAACTGCAAATTACATTCGATTTGGACCGACACCATGGATGATGGACCACTATTAAAGTGAAGCAAGTAAGAAATATGGGTTTTACACGTTCCAAATGTTACCCTTGTGTCCCATTCATTGACCGGTGACAGTAATTTACTTAAAGTAAACAAGTTTGTATTTTTAATTACGATGATTATTAAATTTATAGGTACATCCATTATTCGGCCCACGTCGGTCCAGGTAAGCATATAGTAAGTATATAATGATTAGGATTAGGATTAGGAAGTTTAATAGGCACACGAGGGCATATATTCCGTATCCTAACACCGCATATTATGGCATAATTTGCTTTAATTATTTCTCTTCTTTTATGACCACAACCATAGAAACTGATTGGATTTGGTACACTTTATGACATTTGATCCTAATCTCTTTCTTTAGACACAAAACGTTGGAACATTCCTGGGTGAGACCATTATTGTAATTGATCATGATCTTATATTATACAGCGGCAACCCCTTATTAGTATTATTTATAATATTCTTACATAGGTCCCAAATTTACGGGGGCTTATTGGAGATGTACTCCTTATGTTATGGATGTTTTGGAATGACCCGACCCGATTACTCTACATCTCTTGCCATTGAATAGGGGCAACCTAAAAGGACAAAAACCGTAGGTTGTAGGGTCTAATTTGTCACCCTTCTTTGTCACTTGGCTACCAGATGTAGTCCTAAAATATAAACCACGGCTACAACAACGGGCCATGTGTTCAATTAATAAAATAGGTCTCCTGTGTGACTACCAAGTTAAAATATAATAGTGATTTTGCTTCTATTTTTGTTGCTTTTCATTTTTTGCTTTTGTGTCAAATACAAACGAAAATATATTTAGTTATATTTTTACTCCTTGTAATAATTATATATTGGATAAAACCTAAAAATAAATTATTTTTAATCATATAAATTTATTTTAATATCTTATATAATATTTATTAATAAATTTATTTTTATTAAAATAAATAATTTATAAATTAAAATTTTATTTTAAATATATTTTAATTATTCAATCAAATTTTATTTAAAATTTATTATTTTAAAGATATTTTAGATTTAATTATATTTATTAGTAATTATTAAATTTAATTTATTAAACTAATCATAATTTTTATTTATGATTAGTTTATTTAATTAATTATATAATATTTAATTAAATTATTCTTAATTATTAATAAAAATTAATATATTAAATAATATATATTTAGTTAATAGTAAATCAATTATAAAAAACATAAATAAAAAACAAATTCGACTTTTTATGGTTTTTATAGTTTTTGAAAACTGAAAAAAAACCTAAAGACAGAAACTAAAACTCAAATAAATAAGTTATTTTTACTAAATTAAAAAAATAGAAAATAAAAAAATGAAAATAAATAGGCCCTAACTTTGTGTCCCTATAAAATGATTTAAAAAATAAAAGGACTACAATTCATTTAGCAATTTCAAAGAAAAATTAGTGAAGAATAAAAAATAAGTTGAAATTAGTAAGTATTATTTCATTTAATTTTGATTTATTAATTCTTAAACAAAAGTATTCGAAAAGTGTAATTTACAAATTATTGTGTATATTTAAAAACATACTCAGTTTGCACCGAAAGATAAGAATTATTATTTCTATAATTATATATTAAAAAGCAATATGACTATGGTATGTTTGGAAACACCTCTTTCTAAAAGTATGTAAAATATAGGTTGATAAATAAAAAATACATTTTTCTAAACCTAACTTTGAAGGGTAGTTTCTTCAAAGCTATAAGTTATAAAATATTTAGCATTCTAAAATATACTTTTTTTGTAAATGAAAAGTATTAGCTATAAAACAAAAATTTCAGAGGTCGGGTTGAAACATCCTGTTTTTGTTCGTGTCTTTCAACCTTGTGTCACTTATTCTGATTAATATATTTACGTAAACCCTATATAAATATGAAATTAAAATTTAATAAAGTAATGCAGGAATTAGTTAACTGAACCATAAAATCTCATCTAGCATAAACACGAAATTAGGGTATGATCCTAGTGTTCCTTAATTCATTACGTCTAATCACCCATCATTAATCCATAATCTCCCTCAATAACTGAATCCATAGTGAAGTGTGAAATGAATTATGAGCATGGACTTTTCCAGCATCCTCTGTAATTATCCTAAAATATCCAAACACTTCTCATATATTACTAGAAGTTGATTGATGGATATAGCCTGAGAAGACTCTACTAGAGTTCAAGCATTAACCAGGACTAAGAATCAATGTATTCTTAACCACCCCATTTTGGTTGAAGACGACCCAATTATCTGAACTCTGTTTTACATAAATTCACTAAAAGAAGACTTTGAAAATCATATGAACAACCAAAGTGAAGGATGAAATTTGAAGTTGGGACAAAACTTTGGGGGCAAGGGAAGCAATTTTAAATATTATTCAATAAAGTTTTAAATTGTTGTAATATCTAAAAAGTTGAGACTTAGAAGATGACAGATACCATAAAAGGACCCACAAAATAGAACACATAACAAATAATAATTGTAGATAAGCAGAGCAAGTTGGTGATTGAAAACGTGAGGCAATAGTTGCAGCCGTTGAATTAAATAAATTGTCATCAACATTTCAAACAGCTGGACCCCATCTTCACCTGTTTTGTTGGAGTTATTTCACGAAAATGACATGTAATATAAAATTTTAAAAAAATGCAGAAATTATGTACATTCCCACTTTAGAATGTCAATGATCAAGTAAGCCACCACTTGTGTGTTGTGTCTTCTTGTTGGTAGAATTTCTAGCAACTTGGGGAAACAGAAGTATTCTTATCTTGTGGAACTCTAGTTGGCTGCAGAACTGAACCATGACTACCTTGAGAAATGGGCCATTTATTATGATCCCATTTGAGCTCAACCTGAACTCAGAATTAGCTCAGGTGGAGATATTGTCAGTCCATTCACAACCAAAGTTATGAGTAGGGAGCAGGGACAAGACGTCTCACGTGGAATCGACATGAGTAGCATCAACCAATGGCAACAATATGAGTAGTATATCTTCTATATAAATTTAGATGAATAAGCACCACAAAAAACTTGAGATTATAGCACTGTTTCGGATGCATTACATGCATGATTTCCCTAAAGGGTACAACTGAGCTAACCCGAAATTATTCTAGCTGAAGAATATACAATGGAAGTGCCACCTTAATTTGGTGACTTCTCGTCCTAGCACGACCTGTGAAAGATACAGTTCATTTGGAGCCCGGTGAAGGATTTGGAAGGTTAGGACTCACTTGGAAGAACATTGAAGAAATGATAAACCTCGTCTAAATCGATAACACCATCCTCGGTTGAGCACGCTGAGCAGTAGACTGGGTTGAATGTTTCACCATCCGCAGGATCTACTTCACCCTCACCAAACTCCCTTCTAACTTTCCCTCTCTTTCGCTTTTTAGTAGTGTTACGCCGGACCCGGTTGGTTTCAATCTCGCAATTGACAACAAAAACTGCCCTGTATTGGGTCACATATTTTTCTTGCCTACAACAAATAAATCGAGCATTTACAAGTCAAATCCAATTTTGTGCAATGTAATTCTGGAAATTAAAGGCCCACCAGAATCTAAGATTGAAAGAAAAGACTCTCAATCAGCAAAATAAAAGAGAATTACACGATGGCTTTGTGAATTACGCTAAGGTTACAACTCCTGCAGTTACTTGACATGAAAAATACTCACTTCCAGTAACAATTAAGAAATGACAACTTGGAAGAAGCAAGTATATCCCACCTATTTCATGCCCGAGCTCTATTCTAACAATGGAAACTAAAAGAAGTAACATATGCATCAGAAGAAAGGAACAGTGGCTGTCAGCTATGCAGCGAAAGGCTTACCATGGCACCTGGAGACGCACAAGTGGAACACAAAATAGTTTCATACACAGACACTCAGAGAGAAGATTAATAGGTTGAAGTTCCATTTACAATTATGTTATAATCATAAAACCTTCTGTCCCAATCATAGGGCCTGATTTTACTTACATCTGGAAAGACATCTACCTCACCATCTTCTATCACCATTCTCAGTTGCACA
>JANZXR010000003.1:5536652-5547238 GCA_027575705.1 Erythroxylum echinodendron
TATATATTTCTTTTATCATATCACTTTGAAGATCTGTTTTGCAGAATTAAATACGTAGTACCTCCCTGTGGACGACCTCGATTTTGTACTACAAGTTTACAGAAAAGGGAATTATTATTGACGGTTTCGGCAACCATCATCTAGTTTAAACATGCTTATCCCCGAGCTTTACTTATCTTATTGATAATAGTACATCTTTTCATTTGTAATTACATTAGCTAAACTTATCTTGTATCGAATCTTAATTTACATAACATCATACCAATCTAATCATTTTTAGTACTTTATTTTTATTTATTTATTTATTCCTTCTTATTTTTTGTAGGAGTAAGACTATATATACTCTCACATTCACTACAAGAAAAACGTGGTTTTGCGATAGAAATTACTGACAGAAGATATTCAATTTCCATTGGTATGTAATATTAGCGACGGATTTTATAGACGGATATAGGCATCGTAAAAATGGCCATAGGACGGAAAATAATGTTCCGTTGGTAAATTTACCGACGGAAAAATGTATACCGTTGGTAAATATACCGACGGAAAATAATGTTCTGTTGGTAAATTTACCAATGGCTTACATTTTTCCGTCAGTATTTTTACCTCTGATATACATTATTTCGTCGGTATTTTTACCAACGGATCTCAGATTTTCATCAGTAAAATAATCAGAAAACTTTTTTATAATGTACTGTCAATGCCATCAATAAATTTTATTTCATGATGTTACAATTGATGCATAATTTAAACAGTTATTAATGTAATAGTATAAATTCAATTTTTAAAACATAAATTTGATTGATGATATAAAGTTGAAAATATCTTAATTGATAATAAAAATTATTCATAATAAGTTTTCGTAATTATAATAAAATGACCAAAAGTACATTATTAATTTGGAGGCGGCAGATGACTCTACAATGGTTGTTGATAAATGTCACACCGTCACATCTGTACAGTAAGTACCTCCGAATCATGGTCTGAATCTTTGTCCCATCATATCTTGTCTTCTCTTTGGTGGCATATTTCAACCTGAAATTAATATTAAGCTTCTGTCCTTTGAAATTATGACAAGTAACTCAAACTTAGTCCACATACAGTAAATACTTAGAATATTAAAGAAAAACATAAAAACTCATCAATGATTATAAGAATATTCTAAACAACAACACAAAATGAAGACCTCCTTTGCATTCACACAAAATCCAAAGGTATCATAATCATATTATTAAAGCAATACATATGGTAAATATTAGTTGGACGACTAAACTGGATGCACGGAGAACTTCAAACTACAATGAAGAAAGATGAACGATGCTCTCTAATACAATATAGGGCCTGCGAAAAAGAATATAAAATACTTACTATAAGATTGAGAAATTAAAATATGATATGCATTATATGATAAAATTTAAAAGTGTGGTTCTTGTCAACAATAATGACAATATTTTGATGTAAGTAAATATGGCATCAAATAGGGAAATCAATAAACTCAAATAATAATTATCTAAATTCATTATAGGTAGTGAAATTTTGAATAACATGTTTGGAGCCTAAAAGAGTTATAATGATAAATACGAATATAATTGGTTTTACTTATAAAAGTGAACCTCTAATTACAAGACACTTTTCGGTGAGCATTTACAAGATAAGTTATTGCCTAAATTACCAAATGAGCATATAAACATCCAATTATATGCATTAAAACTTGAATGCTCGTACATCATCATTCAATTGTCAACAAAAGAAAAATTTTATGCATTGTGACAATTCTAGACTTAGATTACATGACAATAAAGTAAAAATAGACAAAATTTTTATAGAAGATCATCTTAAAAGAGCACGGAAGAATATCACCAATCTCACTATCATTATAGCATCACATTTTATAAAAGCCATTACATATGCCCCATTTATCATAAGGGTAAATAAGCATATCATCTGCCAATTCATATGCTAAGAATCAAAGTCACAAAAGAAGAGCTCCTAATCACCAAAATTTTCGAAAGAGAATATTACATGACTTGCATCATCTATCACGACCTAGAAGTATATGCGTATTATATTCTTTTAATTCTTTTAAAAGTATAGAGAGATTAAAAAACTCTAGACGTATGCATAATTGAGAATGAGATATGCATAATTGAGAATGAGATACTAAAATTAAAATGCAAATGAGTGTGGTTGTTAATGACAAATGAGTATGATATTAAAATTTAAAAATGTATGATGTAATATAACGTAATAGTGCGATTGTCACGACAGTTTTACCGACGGACATGATTTGACATTCTTTAATTAATTTTAAACTTGTCAGTATTGAAAATTTTGATATTTATAATTACAAATATCTAATAAGACAATTCAATGTTAATAAAGTAAGTTATATTTTTAGATAATATTATAAGACATGCCTAAATTAAATCAAATCATATATAAAAACTTTAAATTAAATATTAAAAGAAAAGTTTAATATTATAAAACCTAAAGTAAAAATTTTTATTAAAACTATAAAAGTAAATATTTGAAATTAAAATTAGTGAAGATAAAATGTAAGTATCTTTAATAAACATAACAAATCAAATAAAAACTTCAATTCAAGGGATTATGCTCAGTCTTAAAACAACCATGCATTATCTCATACACCCAATTATCCTATATCACATCTCTCATTATATAAATCCAATATATACAAATTATAGTATAAAATTGAATATTATATAGTACCCGAACTTCTTCTTTCACATGAACATTTTCGAAAGTGGTATGATTTTAAATAGGTTACATAAACCATGACGAAATTGGAGTTATTTATACTCAACATGCAAGTCTCTATCTAAGAGACATTTCATCAAACACCTCATAGGCAATACGTATTATCTCTAACATTCACACAAAACGAATGCATTTTTTCATTATTTACGAACAACAACATATGTAAACAACAAATAAACCAACAATTAAAAAAACCGCATAATTCAACAATCATAACAACACCCACCACCCAACACCCACCCATGGTATACATATATATAATCATCTAAGAGCTTCATTTTTTGGAGACAAAATAAACCAAATAGAGACTTTACATCAAAATGATGCACGATGGACTAAAAACTAAGTAGAAATCGACGGTGGAAGCAACGAAAATGACAGAAAACTGACGCAGTTGAGGAAGGAGAAGAAAAATGGCAGAGGAGGAAGGAAAGTTCGGGTTAAAACAATGATGATAAAACAACGTCGTTTTACTTATGAACAATTTGTCATTTACCGACGGACTACCGACGGAAATCCATTTTCGTTGGTAATTTACCGACGGGACATATTTGCCGTCGGTATTCAATTTCACCAATTCTCGTGCCATCTGTTGCCGCCTTATTTTGCGACGGAACTACGTATTGTGTCGCTATATTACCATGGAAAATCGTGGGTTTATTTTCTCTCCATATTTACCAACGAATGTCTTGTCTGTAGGAAAACCCGTTTACTTTACCGACGGAATGTCTCTTTCCGTCGCTAGTTACCTACGGAAATCGTACCGTCGGTAATATTACGTCGATAATTTGTTATTTTCTGTAGTAATTTAGTAGGATTTTTACCGAATTGTTGTTGTTGTTGAATCAATTACAAATTGATTCATCTTATCTAAATACACTTTACTTTCAATTTCTCAACTTATTTTTTCTTTCATGATGTTAGAGCCTACCTGAGCTAACTCTCAAATTTTTTCACCTCTGCTACATCGACCATCCATAAACATAGCCCTACCACACTTCTATAAACAAAATCTCACAATGCAGTCTATCAACACTTCACTACCGATTACCAATGTCACCTATTTTATTACTACAACTCTCGACAACAATAACTACCTTATCTTGTGAAATCAAGTCAAAGTCATGCTACTTACATGTGACTTAAGTATATTGGCAGATCCATCACTCTGTCATCCAAGCACAATGAATCAACCGATGACACTTTAACTCCTTTAGCAGAATTCATGGAATGGTTCTAGAGTGTTCCACAGTGTTCCATGAACTTCCAGGATCTTCTATAAAAATCTACCAAGCTCTAGAAGATTCTTTTGAGCAAAACCTTACCTTGTAGCCTCTGAAACATGCGGAACATGACACTCCACAGTCACGTCTCTTGCTCTCAGCTATGACACTGCTCAGAGTCTCCAAACAGCACTAGAGATCCATTATCTTTGACAAACCACAGCTTGAAAATCACTCCTTCATCGTTGTTTTCTTGGCACTAGAAAAGGCGATTCCACTATCACAGATTATTTAAAGATCATTTCCACTATTGCTGAAGATCTGGCAGCAATTGTTGACCCAGTCTCCGATAACGACCAGGTTCCCTTCAACCATCAATGGACTTCCTCTGGAATATGAATTGTTTGTCACTGC
Source organism: Erythroxylum echinodendron (assembly GCA_027575705.1). Lineage (NCBI taxonomy): Eukaryota > Viridiplantae > Streptophyta > Magnoliopsida > Malpighiales > Erythroxylaceae > Erythroxylum > Erythroxylum echinodendron. The sequence continues at coordinate 5,541,068 of JANZXR010000003.1, forward strand.
CATGGAGAACAGTAATCACCTCCATCCTTCTCTAAGTTGCAAGCCAAATTGCTGCTTCACAAACAATATCTATTGTCCCTCCTTTAAATAACACCATAAATGGCTTTCGCGGCTCATCAAGGCACTCAACTCTCCACTCCAGGCGGGGGCAAACGACCTAGCTTCTCTAATCAGCAAAGGCGTAGCTTCGTGAGTATCAGGACATAACACCTAAATAAGACCTTTTTTAATTCCAACTAGGCTGGTCCATTTAAAAATTTCTCAGGGCCTGGCCCAGTTCAGCCTATTCACCAACCCGACCCACTCTCACTAGCACAACCCACACCTCCAATAGACCAACCCCTATGGTCCAACCCAATTAAACATTTTCAATCCATATCCTAATTATACTTTCTGACCCAATCCAATCCTCGACCTTCAAAATGTAAAATTTTCAGAAAGATTAGCCACACCATTGCTATTTGTTGTTTTCACTACATGCAATCGAGAAATAATTTCTCTAATCCTCTCTCAGACCCAACACAAATTCAATCAACCTTCTTTGCATTAAACCTTACACCTCCACCACCTTCCTCAACCTGTTCCCCTAGTGAAATCACCTAATGGCTTCTAGATACTGTGCTTCCTCTCATATGACACCCAATACAGATATTCTTGACTCCATTCAACCATATCACAATACTGATCCAGTAGTTGTCAATAATGGTACTACTTTACTAATAACTTCCAAAAGTTCCTTAGCCTTCCATACAAATATTCGACAATTTCACTTAAATAATATTCTCAATGTGCCAAAACTTACTGTAAATTTACTTTCTTTTGTTTAACTTGTTAAATACAATTCCTGTTTAGTTGAATTTAATCCCTCTATTTATATTATAAAGGACCTTTCCACTAAGATTCCACTCCTCGCTGGAAACATCCACTGTTATCTCTACCCTCTCAAGGTTCTTATCAATTTCAAGAATCCCATGACTTTTGCTTCACGCTTCCGGCATCAACATATTGGTCATCTATGTTCTCAAATATTCCAAGTTATTTATGTTTGATTCAATGTCTCATACCCCATCTTCGTTGTAATTCATGTCTTCAAAACAAAACTTGTCATCTTTCTTTTCCTGTATGTGCTGCTTCTCTTCAACTTATTCATTGTGATACTTGGAGCCCATCACCTTGTTATCACTCTCTAGTTTAAGATATTTTATAATTTTTATTGATGATTTTAGTCACAACATCTTGGTTTTTCCTCTAGATCATAAGTCTCAAGCATTATAAAAATTTCAATTTTCCAAAATCACTGTTGAGAACTTATTCTCAACAAAAATCAAAATGCTTTAATGTGAAAGAGCATTTGAGCTAATCAAAGGATCATTTGTTACTTTTATCACCACTCATGATATTTCTTTCTGTATTTCTTGTCCTCATATCCCACAATAAAATGGAATTGCTGAACATAAAATTAATCACATAATTGAAACAAGGTTCACTCTTCTTGTTCACAACACTCTTCCAAAGAGATATTCTGGTATGAACCCTTTTTTAATGTAAGAGATATTCTGGTATGAAGCCTTTTTTAATGTTGTTTACTTTATAAATTTTTTACCATCATCTTACCTTAAATCTCCTCATGAATTGTTGTTCAACTCTTCTTCCAACCTTAATCATCTTCTTGTTTTTGGTTACATATGTTATCCTTTCGTTGCTCACATTAGAACTGATAAACTCACACCCAAATCTATCTTATGAGTATTTTTAGGCTATGCTTTCAATTATAAAGGATACAAATGTTTTGATCCCTCCTCAAATAAAATTTATCTTTCCCTACATGTTTGATTTCTTGAAAATCAATTTCCTACACTCCACACTCATCTTCCTCTTCTACCATTTCTCTATCTTTACCATTACAAATTCAATCATCAGCTGCTCATCCACCACTGTCTAGTTCTCCAGTCTTATGAATATCAACTACTTCTAACTTGCCTACGCCTCCTGTACCCTCTTCCTGCCTATTTCACTTGTTCCTCAACCATCATCTTCCGCTTCTAATCTAATGGTCACTCGTACTCGGGATAACACTCAAACTTTAAAATCTGTTCTTGACTATATCACTTACAACACTGTTGTTCCTACGTCTCTTTGATACAGACCCCTTGATAAGTTCAAAGCTCTTTGTCACAACAATACTTGGTACCTTAAACCACGCCCCCCTCCTCGCCCTTTTTTTTGCAGGTGTAAATATTGTCAGCTGTAAGTGGGTATTTAATACAAAGCTTAATCCTAATGGTTCCCTAGATCGCTATAAAGCCTGCTTAGTACCTAAAGGCTATCATCAGTCACTTAGCCTTGTTTATACTGACACATTTAGTCCAGTTATTAAACCAACTACACACTTACCTTAGTTAAAAATTGGTCAATTCGTCAACTTGACATTGATAATGCTTTTCTTTATGGCCACTTACAAGAATTTTTTTTATGCAACAACCACCTAGTTTTACTGATCCTCATCATCCTCATTATGTGTGTTATCGACACAAAGCTCTTTATGGTCTTAAGCAAGTTCCTAGAGTTTGGTTTCACTGCTTAAGTCATAAACTTGCTGACCTTGGGTTCACTTCCTCCGAAGCTGATATATCTCTTTTTATTCACTCCATATTAACTCACACAACCTTTCTCCATGTTTATGTAGATGATATCTTAGTCACTGGTTCTTTACAACAATTTATTCAAACCATCATTGATGCTCTTCACTTTGTTTTCACCATTAAAGATAGAGGACCTCTTTATTACTTTCTTGGCATCAAAGCCACATTTATATCCACTGCCCATCTTCTCACACAATCTAGATACACTCGTGACCTCCTTCAATGTACACATCTTGGCTCTTCCGAACCTATCTCCATACTCGTTACCGCTCTCTACCACTTTCCAAAAATCACTACCTTTCTCTTTCTAATCCTGCTGAATACTAAGGAATTATTGGAGCCATTCACTACCTTTGTCTAACCAAACTTGAAATTTAATTTTTTGTTAACAAAGTTTTACAATTCTTATATTGTCCTACTAATGTTCGCTAGATATAAGTTAAACACATTATTTGATATCTTCGCTCTGCCTCATCCGATGGCCTACATTTAACCAAACCTTATACCTTAGCTATCACTGCTTACTCTGATGCTGATTGGGTTGGGTGTGTTGACGATCGTCAATCTACATCTACTGATTGCATTTTCTTTAGCTCCTCTTAAATTTTTTGGAGTTCCAGAAAACAACTTGCTATGACCGGATCTTACATTAAAGCAGAATATAGGAGCATTGCTTTAGTTGCCACAAAACTATGTTGGCTTAATTTTCTGCTCGGTGAACTTGGATTATTTGACATTAAACCACTTTCATACTGTGACAACATCGACGCTTCCTTTCTTACTGCAGATGTCGTCTTTCATGCTTGTACTAAACATATTGAAATTGATCTACATTTTGTTTGGGATTTGGTTGCGAAGAAATTTCTATTTCATTCGTCACATATCGGCTTCTCACGAACTTGTTGACATTCTCACAAAACCATTGGCTTCTATTCCCTTTTTGTTGTTACATCTGAAGATCAATGTTCTTTCGAACATTACCTTGTTGAGGGTTGATAATAACACATGTTCTACATCTTTTCAGTTGTAATTATATTAGATAAACTTATCCTTGGATCAACTTATCTTAGTTTAGATAAAATCAAAATCAATGTTCTTTCGAACATTAGCTTGTTGAGGGTTGATAATAACACATGTTCTACATCTTTTCAGTTGTAATTATATTAGATAAACTTATCCTTGGATCAACTTATCTTAGTTTAGATAAAATCATATCCAACCAAATCATTTAGTTTAGAATGAATCAATTACAAATTGATTCATCTTATCTAAATTAGTGTATAAATATAGCATACATTGTACAACAGTTCACATCAAAAAATCAATACAATATACTCTACAATTCACATCAAAAAATCAATACAATATACTCTACTTTTAATTTTTATCTTTTTTTTTCACTTATAGTTGGCGATCAGGGGAAATTTAAACACAATGGACAGACTATTCAAAATTCTCTTAATACCTAACATGTGTGTTCTATGCAAACATGAGCAAGAATCTTTTAACCACCTTCTCTTCAAGTGTGAATTCTCTCGTTATGCCTGGAATGGAATCCTTCAACTTTGTAATTTAGCCAATCCTCCTATTGACTGGATCGAAATCATTGATTAGAATAGTCAAAATTAGCAAGCTTTTGGAGCGAACAATCTATTCTTCAAAACCTTTCTAAGTAATGCATTTTGATGGGATGTAATACTAGGATTGTTAATAATGAAAAGTAGAGCAAAGAGGTTTTCGTATTAGAGCTTAGGCGAAGCATTAGGATGCAATTTTCGCATAGCATGATAAGCTCAATTGTTGTTTCCTCGTTAGCTTCACCTAGAACCTTTGACAATAACTCAGATTTTGTAATGAGCTTTTCTTCATGTTGATTTAGTGGGATATTTTCAGCTTCTGATGTATGTAAGGCTAACTACAACTAGGCTTTTTATAGTCTTTTATTTTGTATTAGCTCCATTTAATTAGGACCTTAAAAATCTTTGTTCCTATTGATGTTTATAAATATAGTTTTCTCTTTTTCAAAAAAAGTACATCTGACCAAATTTTGTAGTTTTGTTCTTAATAATATTCTCACTAGTATCCATGGAAAATAAAAATATATTATAAGATATAACAATATTTGAAAAACTTGTTCTTAAAAATTTGTGAATTCTTTTTCAATATACCCTGAACACTCCATCAAACATCTCACACACATTCGGTAAAACCAATTAACTAATTCAAATATGTACTAAAGAATTTAGGTATTACACTTTATATGTAGAAAAATCTTATTCCTTAACTATAATTTTTAAAATTTTCCTAGTTATAATTTTTAAAATTTTCTTACATTATTGATAAATATAAATAAATAAAATTATACTAATTTTTGTGTCCGAAGATTTAAGTTCTCGATCAAAACTCAAAAAAAAATTGTGGTTATATACTTTACCATCTAAGCATCTCTACTTGTGTGTATCTTAAAACATGAAGTATACAAAATGTGATGGCAGTACCATTAGAAAATTTAGTTTAAGAGTCTCATGCAGTTTCGCTTGTTTTCAAAAAATGCTTTTATAGTTCAAAATTATTTAAGAAAACAATATATTATTAAATATTAAAATATGAATATTTTACTAAATTTTGTCTAATCATTTTAACATATCAACTTATTTGCCAAATGTAATGTACCTTCAGAAAAAATATAATACATCAGTCAAAATTTAGTTAAATGATTAAAATAATTAATACAAAATCTAGATATTACAGTTTAGTTTTGAAGAAATAATTTTTAAAACTTTAGTTTTACTTTTAATATTAATAAATATAAATGAAATAAATTATGTTTATTTGAATTGATTTTTTATTTTTTATTTTTTTGAATTAATAATTTTACAAAGGATGAGCCTCAAAACAAATGGTACCTTACTTTCTTGTGATCGAAAACAACCTCTTTATAAAATGTAAAGGTAAGATTGCGTACAATTTATTATCATCACAAAGTAAAGAGCTTTGCATACTGAGGTTTGCCCCTTGTCCATAATTTTACAATAATCATTATTATATAGAACATAACAAAAAATTATTAAAAGTTATTATGCATTTTCAGGAGAAATATGGCACCAATAAATAAATAAATACTAGAAAACGTAGTCTTAAATTGCTTTTTTTTTGGGTACCATATCAAATTTTCATTGTAGTATTTTTGGTAAATTTAAGACAAAATAATTTTAAATTTAATTTTCCCTAAAAATTTTCGTTAAAAGTTCATTTTTGTGTAAATTAGTACGATAAACTTGCTAAATGTATAGTAAGCATTAATGGTATTATGTTTAATGGACCTTCACAATCTCTAATGCATACATAAATAGTATGTGTAAAAGATACCTTAAAAATAGAAATAAATCTTATCCAATATTTATTAATAATTTGATGCACAACTAATTATATATTATTACTTTGCTAATTGCTAACTTACACAATTAATGCTCTCCGTTAAGAGTCAAACATTTTCTTATGGACACTTCAGCCTATAAATTAAAATATT
>JANZXR010000003.1:5555377-5582290 GCA_027575705.1 Erythroxylum echinodendron
GTAGTGAACAAGCTGTGGAGGAGGCGATTGTACAGGCAGATACAAGTAATGAGGCGGCAGAAATGGGAAAAGGGAAAAGAGTTAAACTCCCAAACTCCAGCTATCGTAATTTTATCACGCATACAGTTGTGAAAAAGAAAAGTTCATCTGAAAATTTGCCCTCTTCAGCTGCTACCTCAGGTAGTCCTTATCCTATTTCACACTTTGTTTCTTGTGAACGGTTTTCAGATGATTACAAAAAATATGTAGCAGCTGTCAGTGCAGGAAATCCACCTAAAACTTTTAGAGAAGTGTGAAACATAAAGGCTGGAGAAAAGGCATGGCAGAGGAAATTCGAGCATTAGAAGATCAAGGAACATGGGTACTGCAAGAGTTGCCTCCCGGGAAGAAAGCTCTAGGTAGCCAATGGATATATACAGAGAAACGGGATGAGAAAGGGACTTTAAAGAGACTAAAGGCGAGACTTGAGATATTTGGAAATCATCAGATAGAGCTCATTGACTACAATGAGACGTTTGCTCCAGTGGCCAAGATGGTGACAATTCGAACATTCCTAGCAGTTGCAGCAATCAAGAATTGGGAAGTCCATCAGATGGATGTCCACAATGCATTCTTGCACGGCGATCTGGAAGAGGAAGTTTACATGAGGATACCTCCGGGGCTTGAGAAAAGTAACAACAAAAATATGGTGTGCAGAATGAAAAAGTCGTTGTACGGCTTGAAACAGGCTCCTAGGTGTTGGTTTGCTAAACTCACGACGGCATTAAAGAGTTATGGCTTCAAACAATCGTATTCAGACTATTCTTTGTTTACATTGTCTAAAGGTAAAATCCAGATTAATGTTCTTGTTTATGTGGATGATATGATTATTGCTGGAAATGATAAAGTGTCGCTGGCGATATTCAAGGATTATCTTGGAAAATGTTTTAAGATGAAGGACCTAGGAGTGTTAAGGTATTTTCTTGGGTTGGAGGTGGCGCGGAGTAAAGAGGGAATTTTTTATGTGTCAACGGAAGTATGCATTGGATATAATATTTGAGACGGGATTGTTGGGGTCGAAGCCAGCGGAATTTCCTATGGAGCAAAATCACAAATTGGCATTGGCTAGTGGAAAATTGCTCGAGAATGTAGAGAGTTACCAGCAGTTAGTGGGTCGTCTTATCTATCTTGGCGTGACTAGGCTAGATTTGGAGTATTCAGTTCACATTCTGTCTCAGTTTATGCAAAATCCGCGGGACGAACATTAGGAAGCTGCCTTACGAGTTGTTCGTTATTTGAAGAAGAACCCGGGACAAGGTATATTGTTAAGAGCAGATAGTGAGTTGAGTTTGGAAGGATGGTGTGACTCGGATTGGGCTAGTTGCCCGTTGACACGAAAATCGCTGAGTGGATGGTTTGTAGTACTTGGTTATTCTCCTGTCTCCTGGAAAACCAAGAAGCAACAAACAGTGTCACGTTCATCGGCGGAAGCAGAATATCGATCAATGGCGTCTATTACTTGTGAGTTGAAGTGGTTAAAGCAGTTGCTCATGGATTTAGGAGTTCAACACAAGAAGGCAATGAGACTCTATTGTGACAGTTAGTCGACTTTATATATTGCACAAAATCCTGTTTTTCATGAGCGAACTAAACATATAGAAGCCGATTGTCACTTTGTTCGAGATGCACTCATAGAGGGTTTGATTGACCCATCGTATGTGTCACAAAGGTTCAGTTGGCAGACATATTTACAAAGGTGTTGGGAAAGTAGAAGTTCGAGTTTTTAATGGATAAGTTGGGCGTTCGGGATTTAAATGTTCTAACTTGAGGGGGGTGTTATGGGATATATAATTTACCATAATTAGGAGATGTTGTGATTTATGTACATTATTATAAGAGACAAAGTAGGAGAGTATTGTGGAGAATATCGTGGACGTGATTCTTGGCTTGTATTCGCAAGGACACGCTTTCCTTTTTTCTCTAATTACGTACTTATATATATACGTTGTTATGGTGAATGAGAAAGATACAGAAAATTGAGGAGAATTTCTTATAAGGACTCTAATTATCAAACCAAAATGAATAGCTTGATCCATTGCTAAGCTTGTACAACAATTTCATTCTAACACTTTCTCTAAATTTGAGGATGTACTTTATAGTTCAAGAAAAGTTAGACCAAATATTCTAAACACTCTCATCTTTCATGTAGTATGTATGCACTCGTTTGATTCATAAAGCTTGCTTATTCATAAGTAATTTCGAAATTCTTTTAATCATTATAACATTGTTTATGATTCTCATTGGTGATACATCTAACCCCGTTTTAGCTTTTGGCGAGCATATGTTATTTCAATGGGATAAGAGTTGTCACATAATAACTTCCCAAATGATCACCCATTATTAATACTAAAATAAATTTAAAAAGTTGTTTAGCTACGAAGAATTGTTATTTATTATGTTGTAAACTGATCTTTTTATTTATTATTTGTCTATAAGAATTATTAAAGTTGAAATTAAAATCTTGTATATGAAAAAAATTTTTTGTTAGTATAATTTAATGATATTTTACTTTTTACATATAATGTTTCATATTTTGAATTAATAATATTTTTATACATTTTATTTGATTAACAAATTTACAATAAAATATATCAATACATTATATACAATAATATGATTAAATTATAATAAATAATTTATTCTAAAATTGTATAACATTTAGTTAAAATACAGCTAAAAATATTTGGCTATGTTTTATAAAACATAGCTAAATATTTTTGTTTAAGTTTTCAAAAATATAGATAAAAACTTTTGGCGATAATTCTAAAAACATAGCTAATAGTATTTAGTTAAAAAAAATGCATAGCTAAAATTATTGGCAATGATTTCTCAAAACATGCCTAATAGTTTTTGGTTATAAAAACAAAACGTAGCCAAAAAAACACCTATAGTTTTCAGCTGAAGGAATTTGACAACATTTTAGGTGACGAAACAAAAATGTAGCTGAAAACTATAGATAACTTTTTTACACATTTGTCTACGATTTTTTCCATAACTAAATTTCAACTTTGTTGTAGTGTTGGGTTTTAGGCTTTTAGGAATTTTAATTTTTAATTTTTAATTTTTATCTAACGTAACATAAGTAGGACAAGTGTCACTCAAGTATCAAATAGATTTATTGATGTTACTTACCATATCAGTACTATTAACTGAAAGTATAATGATAGATTATTTTTATAAAAATTTGAAAATTTAGGCATTTAAGTATCACTTTTCAAAGTTGGAGCTCGTATTATAAAATTGAGCAAAATTTGAAAAATTTTTAATAATTTACCATCATTTTTATTACAATCTATTATACTTAGATATTAACTAATGATTTAAGATTTTGTGAGGTGAATACAATAACAACGCGACATAAAAGGTTATGTTATGACATAAAAAGCTATTAATGATACCACCTGATATTTTTCTTCAACTTGGGATGATAATTATTAAATGCGAAATGTCTTACTTATTAGGCACATTATTTTTCGTTTTGGTTTTTTCTAATTTTCAAAATTTATGAAAGCTACAAAAAGTGATTTTGGTTTTTTTTAGGCTTTGTTTCATAATTAAATTTACTATCAATTAAATATATCAATTATTAATACAAATTATGAATAATTTAATGTAATATTATATCTAATTAATTTAAATTATAAATAATTTAATTTAAAATTTTTAATTAAATTATTAAATTATTTATTTTAATAAAATAAAATAAATTTGTTGACAATTTATTATTGAATATTATATAACAGATAAAAATAAATTTCATTAATTAAAAATAATTTATCTTAAACTTTTATCTAATATGTAATTATTATTAATAATAAAAATATAATTATGTTGATATTAACAGTCAAACAAATTTTTGTTTTTATTTAAAAGAAAAGAAAAAACTGAAAATATAAAGGAAAAGCTAAAATTAAAAGTCTCAACTGAAAAAATGAAAAACATAAATAGATCCAAACGGCACTTAAATCTTTGCATTTTCACATCAACCACAAATCTCTCGAGTTGTGGCCCAATATTAACAATATTAGAACCGTATTATAATATAATTATTAACATTTTTACCAAAGTGATCGATAAAGCTAGAAAGGTGTGAAATTGAAAACTTATTCCACTTCGAAAAGAAATACTTTTCGGTCATTTCCACGCATAGTGAAGATCTGGATCTGTGTACCCTTCCATATAACCAAATAAGCCATCTTCAGAACCTCTCCAAACACACTCCCACGGACACCTGTTGAGGTCTCTTTCGGCTTCGAAGCCATTAAACCCTATAAATTTATCTTTCCAATAAGCATGGCAGAAGAATAAGGTTGTAGCGAAAAAGCTGACGCGAAACTTCCATTCATATGGGCTTCCAACTTGGACCACATCGGTTCCCAAGTCATCATCCTTAGATTTGCAGTGAACAGTGAAGTTTGATCCGTCCTTCATTTGGCTGTAAATTGTAACGGTAGTACGAGATAGAAAAGCTGAATCTGGTTCAGGTGTTGCAAAGATAGACATTACTGAAGTAATGTATAAGAGTAGCAACACAAATGGATTCATACTCAATTTAACTTTCTTGTTTGTTTCTATGGATTTGATTCTTAGTTGTAGACATACAATATTTTAATTTATAAGCTGAAAAGTCTATCAATGATTTTGACTATTAATGGAGTGCATTAATTATGTAAGGTGATAAGAATTCGTTGTGCTTTCCTTTTTTTTAAATATTGGATAAGATTTATTTCTATGTCTAAGTTATCTTTTACACCTAACACTATTTATGTATGCATTCCAGAATGTGCTGGTACATTAAACACGATATCCATAATGCCTAATTAATATACATTTAGTAATCATTATTGTAAAATTATGACATTCATCAAATAAAAAGATTAAAAAAATTTAACATAATTTCTTTCCTTTATATTTATAAATGTTAAAAAGTAAAATTAAAATTTTAAAAATTGCAAGTGTCTTTTTTAATCAACCTAGATAATTTCTTGGTTTTTGAAAAAACTCCTATGATTTAATATCATAAAAAATATCATACTTATTAAATAAACACATATAACTCTATTACATTTTTGCTAAAACAAATTCACGGAAGTAGCACATGACATGGCTTGAAGCACGCCAGAACTAATAGAAAGCGTGTGTGTTTCCATTTTAAAAAATATGAGTAATTTGTTTGGAAATACTAAACAATAGAAGAGTTTTCTAAGAGTGAGTTAAATTATTAGAAAAGTGTAAGGCTTTATTTTAAAATATATTATTTGTTATCAATATTTTATCTTAATTTATTAATATATTATATATTATTAATATAAATATAATAAATCAATAAATTTATACATCAATTTATTTGACACATATCTTCTATTAGCTAACGTGCATAGTCATTATTCAGTTAGAATTTTTTTTATATATTTTTCATTTTTCAAAGTGAAAAATTATAGAGAAGGATTGCTTTTCTTTCGTCTCTGTTTTGTGTACCTAAACATTAGTTGGGATTCAAACATAATTTCTAATATGGCTAGTGTCTTTTTAAATCAACTTAGACAACACTTTTAGGATTCCCTTACCTTAATCTCCTTACTTCCTTTAGACACTTTTATTGGCTCCTTATTTACTAAAAGTGAACGTATTCAGCACACAACGCTCCCCATTTGAGAATGTAAGCAGCTCTCTCTTTGTATATTTACAAAAAGGTTATTTTTGTGACTTAAACGTATAACCTTATTATTACAAAGGAGCAAGTTTACCAATTAGAAAGGAGCAATTTTATCATTTTCTTTAATTCTTTCATTATTGATTAATAAATCTCCATTTAACATATCAAAGTATTTATGGATGTCAATTTTTATTGCACAAATTCTTATAGTTTCATTAATTTGATAATCTTTGCTTAGCTCTTTCACCGGGAGAATATTATCTCCTATACTCCTCCCCTGGATGAAAGTCCCTTAGTTTGGATGAATATTTGAGCAAAAAGTCATTTCTAGTTTAGTTGATATCATTCTTGAAATTATCTTATATATCATAATATAATAAAAGATTGGCCTATAGTCCAGCAATAAGGAGGGATTAATTTCCTAAGAATGAGGATTACTAATGTTTTATTCACTTCCTTAATCATCTTGTCTTTAGAGAGTAGTTCCAATACTGCCGTTGAAACTAAGTCTCCAATCAAGTGCCAAATTTTCTCGCAAAAGAGTGATTTGATACCAGCCGGTCTTAGCACCTTTTTAAAGTTCGGATTATTTAGAGCTATTTCTATGTTTGTTTTGATTAAAGGTTTAGAGATCCATGTTTCTTAATGATCCCTGATAAGGAATATAGAATGAATGATTTAAGCTCCTGGAAAAAAGATCATTAGAAGGGTTACCTAATAAGTCTTTGAAATAGTTGAAGATGATTTTCTTTAGTTCAAATTAATTGTTGCAAGGAGAACCGTGAAGGCTTGGAAATGAAGTTAGCATGTTGATGTTTCTTCTTATTAGGTTAGCATTATAAACGATGATGAGGCATTTGAATTGTTGGACATATAAGATCCTCACTAGCACATGATCTCATCTTGTCCAACATCCTCCTCTAAATTTCTTTCTACTGGGTAGAATGGTATACTGAATAGTACGTGATCATGCCTTATTTGACATCTTCTTTGGATTTCTTTCTAAGTGGGCATGATGAAATATTGAATAGCACGTGATCAAGTTTTATCTAACATCCTTTTCTACGAGGATTTTGAATAACTTTATATTTTATTTTATTTGTTTCTTACTTTAAACTTTGTTCAGTCTTTCTGATACCTTTCTTATTTTATCTAAAACTTTTCTTAAATTAAATTAAAGTTTTTTATTTTGTTTAGAACGCTTCAAAACATGAATTAGAGTTTATGTAACTCTATTTAAACAACTTTTGATTGTAAAATGATTTTGTTTAAAGTGACGTTGATTTGCTTCCTATTTCTCACTAAGTTAAATGACTGTTTTGTTCAATTAAGCCAGTTGGGCATCAAAATACGAACATTTTTCTACCAATGGACTCGAGGCTTGATCAACCCGGGCCTTGCCAATTGATTACTAACATTCTAATAAATATGAATCTTATCACTTGAATTTTCATTAAATTGTTAAAACTACATTCACCTAATTCTTCAAAATTCTCATTAGAAGAGCTCACTCTTTTAACAAATTTACCTATAACTCATTTTTAGGATTCCTAACTATTCTCTTCTTCTTCTTATTTGTCCCTTTTTTACTTCTAGATAAATGCTTTTTAGGCAACTTCATATAAAATAATTATAACACAATTAAACTAGGAAAAGAACAAAAGCATACATGTGTTGAATTGGTAGAAGCAAGTAGGCATAACATAACAATAATAACTCAATCATTTATCACAAAAATATATCAATAGTATTATATATCAGCAACAAATGAAAAAAAATAAAGAGCTAGATTTAATATCATAAATTAAAAATAGAAAACAAAGAGTAAAATTTTATGATAAAAGTTATCATACCCAATATTTATTTTCAATTTTTAAGTAATTCTAAAATAACAAAAACTAACAGTGATCCACTTTTCACCAAAGAAAATAGAGAATAAAAACAATATCTACATTATAGAAACACTGAAACTAAATTTTATCAATAATCTACAAAATTAAATTTATACAAACAAAGCCACTCGAACCTATAAATCAAAAATGCTAATTACGAATTAATAAATGAAAGAGAAATTGCAATTGAAGAAAGAAATAAGGGATAAAAATTATCAACTATGATATCTACAAAATGAAAGAGAGATAAATTATCTAAATAAACTTCAATTCAAATTGAAATTATACCTAGAATTTCAATTGACAGATATCATCTATAATCAAATTGAAATTTTTTAATTTGTTCGGATAAACTACAATTTAAATAAAAAATAAAAGAGAGAAAAATTATACCTAGAGTTTAATTGATTCAACCCATATTGAAAAAACTATCATACTCATAATCAAAATTCATTCTTTCACCCAGTGTTTATATTAAAAGAGCTACTAAGAAAATTAAAAATTCAAAGCAAATAATAAAAGATGAGACTTAAGAGAACGAATGAGATGTGATTCTTAACTAGATGGTAATGGCATTGATGGAGACAAGGTTAAGGTGAAATTCTTAAATTTATGACTTTCTCTTACCAAATTTCAATGAGAAAAAATTGTAAATCTTGACATTTAACAAGACCAATTTCATTTCAAAATGTCCGCTTCCACCTCTGTTTTGCCTCTTAAAAGAAGTTTTTGTATGTAAGTTGAAAGATCAAACTATCTTTTTTTTAAAACTGAAATTAATGTTTACTCTCAAAATAAATTCCTTTAAATCTTTTAAAAAAGATAGCTCTTCCCACGACGCTTCATCACTCAATTGGAAGGCTCCTATATTATAAACTAGCTTATAATTAGTAGGCCCTAGGTGAGGCTGTTAGGGAGCCATGCATCACATACATGGCAAGGCAGCAGAAGTGTCAGAATCAAATTTTCAACCTCGTGACATCTCCAGAAAATCCAAAATCTATGTGCATGTATAAAACAAATTATAAGAACATGAAATTGCAGCATATATACCTTGCAAATACTCTTCCTTTCTTGGATCTTCTCCTTGTTTGGGTTGTAGCAAACACCAAACATCTTCTTTGGCTTCTAAAGAGCATACAAAGATGAAAAAAAAATCACTGTGTAAAGGTGGTTAGAGTACTAAACAAAATGAGTTCAAGTAGATATTCTAATGAGAGTTAGATCAAGACCAAGTTTCATGCAATTAATCTCATGCAATAATTGCTGAAAATTGCATGAACAAATCTCAAATCACTCCTCTCAACTTTCAGAACTCTTCTGGACCCTCCGCTTCTCTATTGGGTGTGTTTTTGGCTAAAAATTCATGGGCACATAAGTGAAGAACTCACTTATGTACCATCTGTCATTAAGTCGGTCATGATCGTGGCCTATCTTTTATGCTTGTAATAGTCATGCATACTTTGTTTTTCATCCAATCTTTTATGTGACCCTTAAGTTCCTAGTGATTTTGGTAACTTGAATTAACTTTTAGTCCAAGCAAATCATGAAGGGTTTCATGATGCCAATTTACCATAATGTAAATAGATTAACACTTAAACTCTTTGATAGTTAATTATTCTACTTACAAACTTTTTATAGTTAATTACCGTGCAATTCATCCCTTCACTATCATATACCCCACTTGGTTCCGAGTATAGGCTATGTGTTAACTCCCATTAGACTGATTATGTCAGATCTAGTCTAAGTGATGTTAGTTCTTGTTCTGGAGATCTAATTACTCTATGTGCATTGAAGAATCTATTCATGAAGCATAATTGCTTTGACCAGAGACTCCCGAGTAATGACCTCGACAAAAGGTCGTGGGTATCATCTCCTTCTATCAGGAATGGTGAATCCTTTATTGGCTATACCCAATTACCTTTGAATACCAATAGTTGTACCCAATCACTACCCTATGAGCGACCTCATTTTGAAGCAATCGGGAATGGTGTCAAAGCACAGGATCAGCATCTAAGACATCCTTGAGTATCTCAAGTCTAAGGATATTTATACCATTGCTATGATGAGATTAATCATTGACATTTGATAGATCATCCATACGATAATCTTATAACGGGTCATCTGATGTACTTACTACTCTTAGTAAGCATCTACATGTTAACTCTAAACATCTCATGCTTACAGTTTATAAGATCCACTGCTTGATCAAATAAAGAAGTATAACATGTGTTACTTATGCTTATGGTTTATGAGATCTACTACTTGATTAAATCAAGAAGTATAAGATGTGCTAGTCTAACTGGATTAACAATAGCATGTTTCGTTAATCCTATGACTAAGGATAACTTAGACACTAATATAATTACACATGATAGGAATCACATTATCATCATCTCATCATAATTTCTTTCACGCTATGTCTTGTATATGGATTTCATTAATTCGATTTAGGATAGACATCAATTCATAAATAAATGAATATCAAATTAATGAATGCCTTTCGCTTTATTGATCAAAATAAAATTTGGACAAAAGTGCTAAAGGTGATTGCTTTTAGAGCACTACTCTAACAGAAGCCCTAAACAAAGCCCCTTCCTGCCCTAGCTCAAGACCACCCTGGTGAAAAAATGCGTTTGTTACTAATTGATATCATCTTTGGATACCTCAAATCCTGTATTAAATTTATCCCTAAAATTGAGTAATATATTTATTTTTTGGTTATCAATTTATTTAAAGAACAACAAGAGTCTTCTTTATCCTAAGCTGTAATTTCGGATATTGCCTAAACAACTGTGTAGTTTGTCCTTAAATGTATATAAAATGGTGTTATATGATTACAGAAGATAACATTTCCTACAAAAGAACTATCAACGGTACCAGTATACTTTCATTTGAGCTAAAGGATTATGTCCTTAAATGTATATAAGATGGTGTTATTATTTGAATGTGAAATGTTTTACTGATTAAATGTATTATGTATTTCATATATTTAGGCTCTATTTGATTTGGTTATTAACCTCAGATTTTATTTATGATTTTTAAAACATTTCAATCAAATAAAAAACTATATTTGTATGTGTTTCTATTTTCAAACTTATGATTTTAGTTTTTCATTGATCCTATAATTTATTAAATTCATAAAAGCTATTTTATATTTACATCTTTTTTTTTCAAAACATGATTCATTAATAGTTAGATAAAAATATTATTTTATTATTTACTATTAACTACCGGCAAAGTTATGACTGTTATTTTTTTAATTATTTAATAATTACTATACTAAGTTTTCTTACAAAAATAAAATGTATTTTATAAATTTAAAAATGTTTTCAAAATATGAAAAATTTCACAATAGATATATTTATGATCTTAAAATTTATTTATAAAATAAAAATATAATTATTTTATTTGAAACCTAAAAAAACTTTACATTTTCAATATTTTAAATGAAAATTTTCATTTTAAAATTTATATGATAAGTTATATATTGTGAAATTAATTTATCTTGACTATAATTTGGTATATTTTGATAAAAATAGAAGTATAATTATATTGATACTAACGATATAAAAGCTATACTTTCTTAAAGTGGAAAGACCAGATTTAAAATAATAAAACTAACATAAAAACATAAAAGATAGAAGCGTACCTTTAACATATATGTGACATTAATCTTAATTAAGCTTATGTTATAAATTTTAATATCTCAATTATATCTTATGTTGTGTCCAAACATGAACATAACTTTAATCATTTTCTATTAAATTTCTTAACATAATTGCTGACTTGATAAACAAAATTGGATAGTTTTGTAGGGAACTTATTTTTAAGAAAAAAAAATTGTAATGGAACTTATGTAAGCACAACAAGGTCAAAACTCTGAACTTATTCCATGTTACAAAGAAATATATTGTACTCATTTCCACATATAGTGAATATCTGCTTTTGTGGGCCACTCTTTATAACCGTACAAGCCATCTTGAGAAGCTTTCCAAACACATAGCCATTGACACCTTTTGATGTAATCTCTTTTGGCTTCAAAGCCATTAAAACCTATGAATTTATCTTTCCAATAAGCATTGCAAAAGAAAAGGGTTGTACCCCAAAAGTTGAGATGAAACCTCCATTCATACGGCGTTTCATCAGCTCCAACCAAATGGGTTCCCAGGTCATCATCTTTAGATTTGCAATGAATAGTAAAGTTTGATCCGTCTTTCATTTTGTTAAAGATTCGAACGGTGATAGCCTGGTTGCTTGAACTTGGTTCAGATGTTGCAAGGACAGACTTTGCTGAAGTAATGTATAAGAATAGCAGCAAGAGATTCACACCCGATTTGAATTTCTTATTCATTTCTATGGATTTGATTATTAGTTATGGCCATACTACACTTCAATTTATAAAATGAAGAGTTTGTCAATAATGTTTGACTATTAATGGAGTGCATTAATTATATAAGTTATAATAAGTTGTAAAGTGATAAGAATTCATTGTGCATTAAAATTATATTAAAATTTGGATAGTATTGTCACATATATCTTTTACACTTGTACTATTTATATATGCATTAGAAAAAATAAAGGTATATTAAACACATCATTAATGCCTATTACAAATTTAGCAAGGAAGTAACAAGTCAGTTGGGAAGTGGAAGTGTCATTTCTTCTTTACCATTCCTTAGAGCTACTCTTGCCAGTTTAACATTGACTAATCTACTCCGTTGGCAAAAGTTATAACTTATAACACTTTCTATGCTTCCATCACAGCTTTGCACGTTGAGGTACAAAATGGAAGCCTTGAGAAAGACATTAAGGACATCAACGATATTAATGTGGCTCTTATTATATTTTTGACATTCCTTGCATATTAATGAACGTATTGTTTATAGAATTTCTGTTTTCTTCTTTTATGTATTTAATTGTAATATATAATATTGAAAAATAAACTATATAGTAAATCTCACTATATTCTTCCTATTTATAATCATGATTAAGGAGAAGGGCTATTATAATGATACATAAAAGGGAGTATATTGAATTAATAATGTATGACTACAGTAACCCTGATTAGTCTTTTATTGATTATGATTACTGATGATACCGTTGCGTGAGAATGGTGACTGTTGTATATTTATAAATGCTTCAATTATCATTCCAATAGATTACATAAAGTCACGTGAGTTAAGTGAGAGAATTTTAGAAAAACTCTTTTAGGTGACTCGTATTCTTAAATTCAGTAAAGGGATTTGATAATTTAATAAATAGGCCTTTAAGCTTTCAGTCCATTCCGATGAGAAGTTTTAAAATTGACCAGTTTATAAAGGAAACTAGGAAACTAGGGTTCTGTTTGCATAATAATAAGTTTTGTCTCCTCACAAAATGTCGTAATGAAAAAAAGTGAGATAAAAAGTACAAGAAAAGAGATAGATTGGGTGAAGGAGGTTATTGAGATTCGTTTCAGCTTCACTGAGCTATGAACAAAGGTTGATATCTAAAAACTTTATCTTTGTATTAAAATAAAATATTATAATCATGATTGAATATTTGTGAGTTTAATGAATTTCTAGATCCTGTTATGTTTATAAAAATTATGCATACACATTTATTATATTCATTCTATTTTAGACATTAACCAATAACTTGAGATTTTGTGAGATGATTATAATAATAACATGATATTAATAGTACCACTTTATTTTTGCTTAAACTTGAGGTTGTGACTTAAAAGCTTATTATTAAATGTTAAAAAATGTCTATCTTAGTAGGTGCATTATGTATTTCATAAATTTAGATATCTCCGTTTTTACATTAATCACAAGTCTCTTGAGTTTTGGCCTGATAAGAACATAATTGGAGCTTTTTATATTGTAATTCTTAACGAGTTTACTAAAATGATGGATGAAGTTGGATGTGAAACTGAAAACTTATTCCACTTCGAAAAGAATTACTTTCGGTCATTTCCACACGTAGTGAAGATCTGGGTCTGGGTGTCGTTCGTCATAACCAGCTAAGCCATCTTCAGAGAATCTCCAAACACAGTGATGCGGACACCTGTCGAGATCTCTTTCGCCTTCGAAGCCATTAAAACCTATGAATTTACCTTTCCAATAAGTATTGCAAAAGAATAAGGTTGTAGAGAAAAGGTTGACGCGAAATCTCCATTCGTATGGGCTTCCAACTTGAACCACATGGGGTCCCAAGTCATTATCTTTGGATTTGCAGTGAATAGTGAAGTTGGATCCGTCCTTCATATGGTTTTCAACTGTAACGGTGGTTTTATGATTAGAAGAAGAAACTGGTTCAGATGTTGCAAGGATAGACTTCACCCAAGTAATGTATAAGAACAGCAACACAAATCTGTACGAGAGATTCATACTCGGTTCAAATTTCTTGTTTATTTCTATGGATTTGATTCTTAGTAGAGGGCATGCAATGTTTCAACTTATAGGCTGAAGTGTCTACAAAAAACGTTTGACTATTAAATGGGAGCATTAATTGTGTAAGTTAGGACAACTTGTAAAGCAATAATAGTTAGTTGTGCTTTAAATTTGTAATAAATCTTGGATAAGATTTTTAAAAATTTTTAAGGTATGTTTTACACTGATATTATTTATGTATGCATTCCAGAATCTGCTGCTAAATGATTGAAATTTAATTAACTTTCACTAATGTAGTTTTTTTTAAAACGAAGGAACCCCTAACCGTTACCATTTAGATGTGCACTGAGTAAACTTCCGGATTGACGCAATAGCCTGTAAATCAGGTCAATCAGTACTCTACACGAAGCATGGCCTGTACGACAGATTTGATCGAGATAGCGTAGGTTGGGAGAATTGAACATAGGACCTTTTGGTTTCATGCCCCTTCACTTCACCAATTCGACCACCCCTTAGGGGCATAGTATATTTTATGTGTAGTTACATACTACATTACAATTGCTTTGCTATTAGGAACTGTACAAAGAGTCAGAAGTACAGCTCTTATTGAGGTTGATTATTGATTTTAAAAGCTCATTAAACTTACGAACTATTAAGATAGGGATCCTCACTGAAGTTTCTTTACCCCCACATAAGATAATTAAATCATCAATAAAAGGTAAGTGATTGAAATTCATCTTTTTGCATTTAAAGTGAAAATTGAATGGCCACATATCACAAGTTTAGGGATGGCATGAGGCAGTTCCATCAATTTCTTAAAAATAATTTTTAAAAATTAAAAATATAAAACAACATCATTTTGTAAATTGCGCTAGGGCCTGCGCTCCTAGGCCCAAATTGCCCCAATGGCCAATTCTTCTAAACTCTGGGCTCATGGACTGACCCATTATCATCCTTGCGCAAATTTCCTTTTCAATCAACCTAAATAACACTTTTATGCATATTATGAAAAGGTAAAGGGACAAAGGGTTCCTTTACTTTAATCCCCTACTTTCCTTGAATACTTATAATGGCTCCCTATTTACTACAATATCGAAAGAGGTTGTTATACAAAGCTTAATCCTATTGATAAAGTTATATGGAAACCCAACGCCTTCATTGCTTTATGAATGAATCTCCATTTAACATATCAAAGGATTTATGAATGTTAATTTTCATTGTACAACTTCTTATATTTTTATTGCTCTAGTAATCTTTGAATAGGTCTTGCATTAGAAGAATATTATCACTTATACTCCTCCATTGGATTAAAGGTCTGGATCTGGCTTCGTATAGCATGTTTTTCTTTGTTCTTTAGGCTGATATTACTGGGGTCTACATAGAGTTCACCTCGGTTGTGATTGAGCATAACTCTTATAGTTTGAGTATATACTAATGTATTATTATGCCTCAACTTATTCATCTCTTCCTTAATATCTTGGAGTTTCCTAATTATATACTTGAATTTTTTGAATCCGTCACAGGTAGTCTACAACTCCTTAGTGGCTGCTTCTTCAAATCCCTCAATATTTAAAAGATAGTTGTTGAAAATGAAAGAGAATTTTCTATGGTATATAGACGTGTCTATTAGAACTTCTATTGGAGAATGATCAAAGGTGAGCTAGTGAATGAAGTGGACATTGTTCAAAGAAATTTGGTTCAAACGTATAGCAATGACCAGAGTATGATCAAGTTTCTTTCTAACTAGCCATTCTCGTACTATTTGTTGGACCATGTGAAGTGGTCATGTTGAAAATCATTTATCCTATTCTGACTCACATAGTCCTAAAATTTGTCTTAATATAGTTCAAATTCAAGTTATAATCCTTATATTCGTGCGTACATAATATGTTGTTGAAGTCTCTTAAGATGTTCGAAGAAGTTGGGATATTAGGGTGAATACTTTTAATATCATTCCATAGAGAATTCCTTTGACACCCAAAGTTAGTAGTATTAACTTAAGTACTGTTAATAACTTTTGAACTTTGGAGCAATTCAACCATAAGGTGTATAAATTGGGCAATGTACTTGGTATGTATATTCTTTGTCAAATATGATTTTTAGACCATTATGATTCTTCTTTTAAAATAGCTTTAGGTGGTTGGTAACAATGATCCAAGAGTTTCCAAAAACCAAAGACATTGTTTGATCTTTTTTTTTTTGAAAAATGAATGAAGAAATTTATAAAAGAAACTAGATCAACACTACAATGAGTTCAAGGCTAGATGCCTAGTCTCGTAAAGGGAACTAAGCCTAATTGTCTAAGCTAACGGAAGGAGCCAAAAAATAGAACATAAGCCTCATTATGAAAACATAAAAATTACAAGCCCCATATTCTCTTCATATCCATAGACAGAGATTCCTACATATGTTTAGCATACAAGCAAGCTCTGATAAAGTCGATGGCTTTATCCACAAGCAAGTATTTTTCTACCCTCTTATCAGTAAATCGTCTACTATTTCGTTCCCTCCATATGTTATATATGACAATTGTATATGATGCTTTGAAGAGAACAACATTGGGTTTACTCGTTTCCGAATTAGCTATGACCCAATTTAATGTCTGCTCCCAATTATAACTAGAAAGATTATGAGGTAACATATGCAAGATTCTACTCCAAATTGCCTTAGTATAAGGGCAATGGAAAAACAAGTGTTCCTTGTCTTCAACAACAATATCATAAAGTAAGCAAGTGGTGTCAGAATGCCATACCATTGACTCTTAGTTTGAAGTTTGTTTTTGATTGCAGGCCACGTAATAAAAGAAGCCTTGAGACTAACAATGTTTCTTTATAAAAGATTAAACTAAGGCACATCAACCATTTCTTCTTTAAATAGTTGATAACAAGAGTTATTAAAGAAAACCCCCATTTTGGTTTAAAGACCAGGAAATGACATCAGCACTCTGTAGATCATTAAGCGATTGAAGGCAGTTCAATAGAGTATGGAATCCCCTAAACTTTACATGCCATTCACCATTCAAAATTAAATCAAAGGCAATATGTGTTTTATGTGTTGTAATTTAGGTTTGTGGACTAATGGGCTAATGTTTAACCATTTGTCATACCAAATCCAAGTCCTATCTCCATTCCCAACACTATGCTGTATGTAGGGATAAGTGAGTTCCTGTAAAGCCATTATTGCTTAATGATAGGAGAACCAGCTCTTGAGTAATCCAATTGCCAAAAATTTGTCAGCTGGAAGTAGTGTTTATGAATCCATTTGATCCATAGTGTATTTTGGTCTATGTACAATCTCCACAGCCTCTTGCACATTAGTACCCTCTGCATCGTTAGTAATAGAAATGATACCCAACCCTCCTTTCTTTTTTGAGACAGTAACATCACTCAATTTAATTCGAGCTTTCTTGAAGTTCTCTACCAGACCATAGGATGGACTTCATAACTCTGTCCATCTTCTTGATATCTTTCTGAGGTAACACTATATGTGTTGTCCAATGAGTATGTAAACTTCTAAGAAATGAAATGATGAGAGTTAATCTAACAGGATAAGATAAAAACACATTTTGTCATGCCAGAACTCTAGACTTCAGCCTTTGGATATTTGGAACAAAATTATAGTATTTAGGCTTGGAAGTTGTAATAGGGACACCCAAATAGCAGAGGGTGTGAGAGATTGTGGCAAATCTGGTGAGTCTTCTTATCTCCTCCGAATTCCAAACACTTGCAGAAAGAAAGAGGCTGCTTTTGCTAGAGTTAAACTTGAGGGTAGACGATTGCTCGAATAAGTTGAGAGCTTACAACATAATATTGATAGAGTGGACATCAGCTTCACACAAAAGTAGAAGATCATCTACATAAATAATATTGGTTTCTTGACAAAGATAATGATAGTTGAATCCCCCATTAGAAGCTATAAGCTTTGTTAAGAGCCTGGAAAAGGCCTCCATAACTAGAGTGAATATATATGGAGATATTGGATTTCCTTATCAAATGCCTCTAGCTAGTTTAAGAGGTTTGGTAGGAATACCATTGACAAGAATACTCAGAGAGGAGGATTGTATGCAAACCGTGATTAGATGTACCAGGTGAGTAGGGAGATGGATAGCCTTAAGGCAAGTTTTTATGAAGTCCCAATTAACGGTATCAAAAGCCTTAAAGAAATCAATCTTTAAAAGGCAACTTTTGATTTTCTTTACCTGAATTATAGTCTTTCGTCAACTCTTGAACTAGCAGGATATGATCATCGATATTTCTATCAGGCATAAAGGCACCTTAAGCAGGATTGATGATATCTGATAAGGCCAGTTTAAACTTTTCAGCTAGAATCTTCGTAATCACCTTATAGATAGTGTTGCAACAGGAAATTGGTCAAAAGTCACTAAGGGAAGTGGGTCAAAGCTTCTTAGGGAATAAGCAGATATAAGTATGATTTATTTCTTGTAGAAGTTTGGCTAACCTAAAGAACTCCTAAGCGATCTCAATATGTAAATCCCCAGTAATTTTGCATGTGTACTGGAAGAATAAAGCAGTAAAGCCATCAGGGTTAGGGGATTTAGACAGATGCAAGCTGTCATTAACTGTAACCGGGGATTGGATAACATTCATAGTTTCCAGACCAAGATTACAATCAAACAGGCCCCATATACTAGAGCCTGGTGAAGTAGCAACTATTGTACCCATTAGTGCCATAAAATATTCTTGAGCTAGTTACAAAAGGCTGGTTTGATCAGTGTGTTCTCTCTCACGGCCATCAAGGAGCATAAGAATTTGATTAATATTCCTTCGAGCCAACAATGAGGAGTGAAAGAATTTAGTATTGGAGTCTCTGTCCTAAATCCAAACTAATCGTGCTTTCTAGACTAAGACTGAATTATGAAACTTAATTGCTTTCTGATAAGACTGTAGAGCTTGTATATTTATCTGTCGACACTCAAGATTGTGAGAATTCATATAACAATTTTGTTGAGCCAGGGTGAGTTTTTCCTTCAAGATAGGCAAACTAGACTACCTGCCTAATAAGAATTGTTTAATAGTTGCCTTCACACTCTTGAGCTTAAACATGAACTGATATGCTTTGTAAGCAGTAACCTCAGCATGTCAATAGGTATTAACAAGATTTGAGAATCCAACTATACTAGTTATTACATTGAAGAATCTGAACAGTGCTCCCATGGATTTAAAGCTAGAGAGTTTCTGAATCAACATGTGTGAGTGATCAGACATCAAGTTTTCCTCAAAGTGAACAAAGGAAGTAGGGAATTAGTTTAACTATAATGAGATCATAAGAGTTCTGTCTAATTTCTTTCTCATAAGTAAGGTACCTTGTTGATTATTAGATCAAGTGAGTAGCCAACTTGTAGAGTAAAGATCAATTAGATCCATTTGTGTTAAAAATTTAGAGAGCTTGTATGAAATCTTCTGTTACTTTCCACTTCTGATGAATTGAAACAACAATTAAAATCCCCTGTTATAAGTCGTGAGTTTTATATGCCTTGCTGTAGCAGTTACAAATCTGATCCAGGAGCCTATGAACCTTATCCCAACAACGCTACTCCAACAGACAAGCAGAAGCAGACAACACCAAACGAAACAATGATTGCAGCACCCACTGTGGCGACAAAAGCCTACAAACGCACTACGAGGAAACCAGCGTATTTCAATGATTATGTGTAGCGCAAATTAGGGAAATTAGTTACAACGGCTAGGAATCGAGACCTATATATATGAATGAACGATACTAGTTGGATATGAATAATTTTCCCTAAAATCTCTGTATTCTCATCCCCTTCTTCTTCTCCTGCTATCTTCATTCTTTCCCCTCACCCTTCTGCATCATTTGGTGCTTTCATTGAGCCTTCCCATCCAGCCCTTAGCATGGCGGAAGGTACCGCCACTCGTTACAAAGCTATGGAGGAAGCTTTTCATAAAGTTTCCAAAGATTTGGAAGTTATGTCTGCCCGTATGAACTCTCAATCTGAAGAGTTTGCTCGTCACGTCTCAACCACTGAATGGTTGCAAAAATCCCACTAAGACTTGATGTTGACCTTATCTCATGTGGAAAAGCAAACATCATCCCTACTACCACACCCACAACCCTTACTACCCATACCAAGCTCCCCCAAGTTCACATCGCATCCTCTGCCACGATAACAGCCCAACCACTCCAACTTGACCGATCCTCCCTGCCTACGGTCCGTATCCCTAAATTAGAAATTCCTTTTTTCTCTGGAGATAATGTTTCTGGTTGGCTCTTTCAACTAGAATGATTCTTCGTCTTCCATCGCACCCTACCAAACCAAAAGTTAGATGTGGCCTCTTTTTATATGACAAGAGAAGCCTTACAATGGTTTCAATGGCTTCATGCCAATAACCGCTTAACCTCTTGGGAAAACTTTACCACGGATCTGCTCAGCAGGTTTGGGCCCTCCCAATACGTAAACCATCAAGCTCTTCTTTTCAAAATCCAATAAACTTCCTCTGTCCATAACTACATGAAAGAATTTGAGAAGCTCTCCACTCGCTCCCATGGTCTCACAAAAGAGCAACTCCTTAACTGCTTTCTTTCGGGCCTCAAAGACTACATAAAACGAGAACTTGACTTGCTCAAGCCCACCTCAATTACAGCCACTGTCGACATGGCAAAGATTGTTGAATCCAACTGGCAAGCTTTGTATTGGACCTCACCAAGCCGTACCTCTCACAACTCACACCCTTCCATATGCTCGCCACGTTCAACCACATCAAACCCACCCCTGTCCAGCACCTCACCTGCAGGAACCAAGATACCCATCAAATGACTTACCCCAGCCGAAAGGGATGCTCGTCCTGCAAAAGGGCTCTGTTTCAACTGTGATGAAAAATATGTTGCTGGCCACAAATGTTCCCAGGTTCAATTTCATTGTTTAGTGGTAGACGAACCAGAGGACTTTGTCTTTGTTGAAACTTCTCCAGACGACCTCATCGACCTATCTCCTGAGACCGTGGAGATCACGAACCAACCAAGTGACCTGGCTTCACCTTCAATATCCTTGCACGCGTTGGAGGGGCGTGACAAACCCACTACCCTGCGAGTCCATATAACCATCATTGGTCACAGTGTGGTCATCCTCATTGAAGTAAGCTCTACCTATAACTTCATTCAGAACAAGATAGCTCATTTCCTTCGCTTACCTGTCCAACGTTCCCGATACTTGAACGTGACAGTAGGGAACAGCGAATCTTTGGATTGTGAAGGCCTCTGCGAAAATGTGGCGGTAACTATTGTTGATCACCATTTCTCCATCAATCTTTTTGCCTTACCAATATATGGGACAGACGTCGTCTTGGGTGTAGATTGGATGGCTCACATCGCCCGTTGTTTTTGATTATCGTGAAGTATGGATGAAATTCGTTGTGGCAGACGCAGAGATCCAGTTACACGGTATTAGATCAGGTGAACTCTCTGTCATCTCGGTTAACTAGTTACGACAGGACACGTACGCAAATGTTATAGCAATGTGTTACCAACTGGTTGCGTCACCTGTTACTCCACCATCGCCTATTATGAATGCCTCAGCACCTGACGAGTTTACACGTGACTTGATGGCTTTACTTCAGCGTCACCAGATTATCTTTGAGAAGCCATAGGGAATGCCTCATGTTCACCACGCAATGCGCTGAATCATGACTCAGCCAGGAGTCGCACCGGTAAACGTGCACCCATATCGTTATCCGTATTTTCAAAAAGTAGAAATCGAGCGACAAGTCATCACTATGCTCTCGGACGGTATTATTCAGCATAGTAATAGTCCATATTCATCACCAGTTCTACTTGTCAAAAAGAAAGATGGTTCCTGGCGATTCTATATGGATTATAAAGCATTAAACTCTATAACAATCAAAGATCGATTTCCTCTTCCTACAGTAGATGAGCCCTTTGATGAACTCCATGGCGCCACTTTTTTCTCCAAATTAGACCTCAAAGCTGGGTATCACCAGTTAAGGGTGTCTCCCACTGATTTTGAAAAAACTGCCTTCAGAACTCATAAGGGGCATTACGAGTTCCTTATCCTCCCCTTTGGCCTCTGCAATGCGCCCCCAGCTTCTAAGCTGAGATGAATGCCTAGTTTAAATCACTCATCCGTCACTGTGAGCTCGTATTTTTCGACGATATTCTCATCTTTAGCACATCTTGGGAGTCCCACCTATACCACCTGGCAACCGTGTTTCAAATCTTAAAAGACCAGTCCTTTCATGTCAACCTAGCCAAATGCATGTTCGGTACCACCTCTATATCCTATTTAGGTCACATTATTTCAGTCTATGGTGTAGCTGTCGACCTACAAAAAATAGATGCTATCTAGTCCTGTCCCACCCCATCAGCTGTCCACCACCTACGCATCTTTTTAGGGTTAGCTGGATACTATAGGCACTTCGTCCTACACTTCGCTCAATTAGCCGCGCCACTAACCAACCTACTTCGTAAAATTGCCTTTGTATGGACTCAATCTACCAACGAAGCTTTTCAGACCCTTAAGATAGCCCTTTCCAATACCCCTGTATTAGCCCTACCTGATTTCACTAAAACTTTTTTTTTGCAGTCAGATGCTTCGGGGAACACGATTGGGGCAGTACTTTCTCAAGACGGATGCCCTATTGCCTACTTCAGTAAACAACTTCATCAGAGCCTGCAAGATAAATCAACGTACGCGAGGGAGATGCACGCCATTATAGCATCTATCAAACGTTGGCGGCAATACCTTCTTAGACACAAATTTGTTCTCGAAACATATCACAAGCCCCTCAAAGCTCTCCTCACGCAAACAATCCAAACGCCCGAACAACAGCAATGGTTATCCAAACTCCTTAGCTACGACTTTGAGATTCGTTACAAGCCTGGAAGTGAGAATCTCCCTGCTGATGCCCTCTCTCACATAGAGCCTGCTCCAGTGCACATGATCCTCGATACCTCTAAACCAGTCTCCTCTATTATAGTTTTTACGATTCCATTGTAGCAAACCCAGAGAATCATAACCACTATGCTGTTAGAGATGGTTTAATTTTTTACAACGGGCAGATTTGGGTGCTAATGGAGTCTGGACTACGTGAACCACTCATGTCCGAATTCTATAATAGCTTGTTGGGGGATCATGCAGGAGTACATCAGACATTGGTTAGAATGCGCGTAGTTTTTTTTGGCCAGGAATTCACCGAGACGTCACGAACTATGTCAACGCTTGTTCCATTTGCCAACAAGTAAAACCATTTCACTCTGCTCCTCAGGGCTTGCTCATACCACTGGCTATTCCTGGTAACGTTTGGGAATCTATCTCTATGGATTTTATCACCCATCTACCTCCATCTTATGGTAAGACAACTATTTTTGTGGTTGTCGATCGTTTGTCAAAATTTAGCCATTTTATTTCCTTGGGAGCTCACTTCACTACAATTTCCATCGCTGATGTGTTTGTTCGTGAAATTGTCCGCTTACATGGTTTTCCTCTGGACATTGTCTCAGATTGAGACCCTCTATTATGTCCACCTTTTGGTAAGAACTCTTTCGTCTTCAAGGCATTAACCTTTCAACCAGCACTGCCTATCAACCACAATCTAACGGACAAACGGAAGTAGTCAACAGATGTATTAAAGACTATTTACGTAGCCATACCACCGACAATCCCAAATAGTGGGCTCGATTCCTTCACTGGGTGGAACTCTCCTACAACACTGCATGGCATTCGGCAATCAAGATGAGTCCCTATGAAGCTTTGTCTGGCCAGCCTCCCTTATCTATTGCCTACTACATCACAGGTTCCACTCAATTACATGACGTGGAAACACGCCAACTGCATTGCCAACGCCTTTTGTCTGAATTAAAGGCAAACATCCAAAGAGCCCAGAATCGTATGAAAATTAAAAGTAACAGACACAGGACAACACGAAATTTTCTACCAAGAGATTTTGTCTTCGTACGTCTACAGCAATATCGTCAAAGTTCAGTGGCCAACAGGAAATCCAACAAGCTAGGAAGGCGATTATATGGGCCATTTCAAATACTTGCAGCCATTGGTCCTGTAGCTTACCGTATCAAACTGCCCGACAATGCTAAGATACATGACATGTTTCACATCTCTCTGCTCAAACGATGCACCGGCGACCCCAGCTCTGTCCCTAGCCCTCCTCCGGATCATCTATTGGGCTTAGGCCACATCAGCCCCTTCACATTTTGGGTCGTCGTCAAGTACTGAAACAAGGTCAATTCGTCCCTCAACTCCTAGTCCAATGGACAACTCAGACAGTTGAAGAAGCCACCTGGATGGACCAAGCCCAAATTCAAAAAGATTACCCTACTTTCAACCTTGAGGACAAGGTTCTGCTGAACAAGGGGAGTAATGATCCTGGAGCCCATGAACCTTAGCCCAACAACGCTACTCCAACAGACACGCAGAAGCAGACAACACCAAATGAACCAAAGATTGCAGCACCCACTGTGGCAATAAAAGCCTGCAAACGCACTACGAGGAAACCAGCATATTTCAATGATTATGTGCAGCGCAAATTAAGGAAATTAGTTACAATGGTTAGGAATCGGGACCTATATATATGAATGAACGATACTAGCTGGATATGAATAATTTTCCCTAAAATCTCTATATTCTCATACCCTTCTTCTTCTCCTGCTATCTCCGTTCTTTCCCCTCGCCCTTCTAAATCAAATCACTCCAAAGTTTAGCTCTTTGGAAGTTAAAATTTAAGGCATATTTCATTGTAAAGTCAAACCCCTTATTCAACTTAATCATGTGTTGTGAAAGTGCATCAATTGAACAGATTCCTCAATAGCAGTAACTCTAACCAAAGGAGAATTATAAAGGAATATTATTTTTCAGTTGATATGTGAGCTGTGGTTCGAAAATAGCTTCTAATTACTACCTAAAAAATGTGAGCCAAGAATTATGAGAGGGTCCTTTGTTTTAGTTTCAAGCAGGCCCAATAGAACTGGGTTTTTCCCTCACCACCAACTTCACCGTAAATTTTTTAAGAGGGTTATTCAGGCCTCTTACATTCTAGACTAAGATAGACATCAATTGGGGGTGGGGGGAGTCCCTTATGGATTGTTTTTTACCCTTCTTATAGGTGGACTTCCTCCTCCTAGTTTGCATTGCAGATTGCTCAATCATGTCAGACTCTTTCAATCCATTATTAGTTTTCTCCCCTTTAATCTCTTGCTTACTAGTCTCCTCACAGATAATAGGATAATATGTTTGTCCATCTAATACATAGTGAGCTAGATCAATGACAAAACAATCATTCCCAGCTAACAGATTATCCAAAGTTTGGTGAGTGGGATCGATAGTTGTACTTTGCTCAAGTCTAACCCGAGGTGAGCTTCACAAACTATTATTGCATATAGATTCAAGAGGATCTGGTCTTATACTAATTAACGTGCTACCTTGGACAATTTCTTGTTAAGTCAAGAGGACTTTACGATGATTAATTTTGATGAAAATCAAATAATAATAATGTTAGAAACAAATGAATGTTTTTGACAAGTGTGTTAAGTGTGCAGACAAAGTATAGAACACAGACGTAAAAGGAAACACAAACATAAAGACAATATAGATGCGAAGTCAAAATACAGACGCAGACGCAAAGTCAAAATATAGACGCAGACGCGAAGTCAAAACACATACGCAGATGCAAAGACAATATAGACGCAGACGCAGACCCAAAAACAAAACACAGACGTAGACGCAAAGTCAATGTAGACACAAAGGCAACACAGACGTAAAGAAGACATAGACGATATCATGAAGATACATTAGCACGTCAGAACAGTTATTTAGTTAGAGTTAGTTACAGAACTCAACTAAATGACAGTTATCAAGAATCAGAAAGCGGTTATCAAAGATCAAGAAGTACTTAGAGACGAAGGCTATAAATATTAGTCGTAGTTAAAGATGTTACAATCTTAGAGAAAATTCTTGCAAATCTTACGATTTAGAAATCAGTGATCTTTGAGTGTTCAGTGCTTACTTAGAAAAGAGAAATTTCGTAGTGCGATACGAAGAGAGTTAACCCTACTGTAACAAAACCTCACAATATTTTTCTAGTGAGAGAAAGAAAAGGCTCATAGCTTGGAGATGCTAAGATAGCTGAAAGAATACTTTGTAAGAGACCTAAAGAGCTCTGGAAGGGAAGAAGGAATACTTGTAATCGTTTGGAGTATAGTGAAACACTCAGACAAACTCTGAGGATTGGACGTAGCCCACGGTTTGGGGTGAACTAGTATAAAAATCGCAGCGTCTATCCTCTATCCTTTACTTCAGATTATTTTTTTGTTAAACAATTATATAGAAGTTATTTACGATTTAACTATGTAATAATTTTTGTATAAATTTTGTGATATATTTTTAACAAGAAAGAGAAGTTCTTAGCAAGATTTTATATTCACAAAAAGGATACACCATTCAACCCCCTTCTTGTGTATCGAGTTTCTTATACGTAAAGTCTATACTAGCGTGTAATTTACTTCAATTGGTATCAGAACTTGGTTTCCTAGAGCCACCTTTATAAAGTGAGGACAAAGATCTATAGCAGAATCACATGTTTTTATAGCTGAAGGTGCCTCCATCACAAGACCTCCTGCGTTCAATGGTGAAGATTATTATTATTGGAAGGACAGGATGCGGCTCTTCATATAATCCACACACATTGATCTTTGGGATATCATCGAGAATGGACCATACGAACCAATAGATGATGAAAGAAATGCCATTCCTCGCAATAGATGGTCAGCTGATCACAAAGCCAAATTTCAATTAAATTCAAAGGCCAAGTTTTTTCTGAGTTGTGCGTTGAGCAGAAGTGAATATGATAAAGTTCACGGATGCCAGACTGCGAAGGAGATGTGGGACACTCTATCCATCGCACATGAAGGCACAAACCAGGTGAAAGAGTCCAAGATCAGT
>JANZXR010000003.1:5582390-5603092 GCA_027575705.1 Erythroxylum echinodendron
GAGGCTAAGATAGCTGAAAGAATACTTTGTAAGAGACCTGAAGAGGCTTTGGAAGGGAAGAAAGAATACTTGTAATCGTTTGGAGTATAATGAAACACTCAGACGAACTCTGAGGACTGGACGTAGCCCACGATTTGGGGTGAACCAGTATAAAAATCGCAGCATTTATCCTCTATCCTTTACTTCATATTATTTTGTTGTTAAATAATTATATAGAAGTTATTTACGATTTAACTACGTAATAATTTTCGTATAAATTTTGTGATATCTTTTTAATAAGAAAGAGAAGTTCTTAGCAAGGTTTTATATTCACAAAAAGGATACACCATTCAACCCCCCCTTCTTGTGTATCGAGTTTCTTGTACGTAAAGTCTATACTAACGTGTGATTTACTTCATTTCTGACTTCTCACTAACCATAAAGGTATTGGACAAAAGACTATCACTATCCTTTAGTAAAAGCACTTCACCATCCGGTTCCACTACATTACTAACAGCATTATTCATTACTACTTTATCAGGAGAAGCAACCACTAATGTAGCAGCTACATTAACACCATCCCTTTTATTTGCATCCACTACCTCACAACTGTCATTAATAGACTCAGAAAGCACTAATTCATGTACTACATTGACAGCATCCCCACTAGCACATTCAAACACTCTAACCTCACCATCTACATCAAATATAATAGTATTAGTAGCAACGTCTTTATTCCTTCCATTCTCTGCATATTGGCTATCCATAATAGTCTTAACAGAATCCATCAGAATTAAATCAGCACCTACCTCAGCAACACCATCCCTGGCATTTTGAACCATAGTGTCCCCATTGTTAACAGCCATATCAGCATCATTTTAAAGGTGAATCTCAACCTCAGCTAAGATTGTTTCGTTGACAGCTCCCTTGTTCTCATTCTTTGCATGCACCTTATCATCAACTACATCTAAGTCTAACAACTCATCATGCCATCCAGTTAGAAATACCTTACCCGTAAGCTTCCAAACCTTATTGATGTTCATCGGTTTCCATGGTTATAAGAGAGATACGACTTCCTTCACTAGTTTATCCTATTCTGTCAGTTGGAGAATAGAAAGTGAATCTGGAAGAGTTTATTTTTTGGAAACTTCAACACACATTTTGGCATAGCATAATCTCTTCATCGTGGCAGTTTTGGTATCCTTGTAGATGGATATACCTAACGAGCTGGCCATGTAGCTGAGACATTCAATGGTCCATAACCCTATCAGGATATTGTGAAAATGCACCCAGATTGGCAAGGTATTGATCTCCCCTTTGCTAAGGTTCAATCCTGGCCTCCATTTCTCGACGAAGAGAGGTTGCTCTCCGACATGCCAGGGGCTTTTCTCCACAATCTCATCCAGATTTTTTCTCTTGGTAAACTTGAATAGAATCGATCCATCTTCTCTCAACATGGCCTTCTTCAGACCTTTCTCTCCCCATCTGGACCTTGTCCGAGCATTGGTAACCAAAAATGTTTGACGCTTGGACCAGAAGAATCCAATCATAGATATAGACTATGCTCGTGGTCCCACCAATAAAAGTTCGGCCGATAGAGTTAGAACTTCATCCTTAAGCACATTTTGGTAATGCTTAAGTGTTCCCTTGTGATGGATTGTCTTGAGTTTGTTCCTCCATGCTCTGACAAGGTTGGAGGAGGATAGAGCCTTATTAGCTTTCTCTTGATTGCTAGGGATTGGGTTTCATGCAGCTGCTGGATGAGATGCTAACGTCTCCTTGGACAACACATGAGAGTCATCTTGAGTTAAAGATGAGGGCTCACCCCACTCAATGCCTGAAAGAGGGGCTAGAGGATAGGTCATTGAGGCTAGAGTCTTAGTGGCAGAGGAGAAGGATTAGAGGAATCTGGGGTAGGGTTTGAAGAGGGGGAAAAAGAAGGGAGGGCAAATGGGTAAAATTGGATGGTAAAGTAGAGAGAGGGTAGAGGTTTTAGGGGTCATGTAATTTATTATTATTATTTCATTGTTTGACTTTGTTATGTTTTCTTTTTGTTTTAAGTAGACCAATAATCATTGATTTCATTATGTTTATGTAGTCAAACCCTCAATCCTTTCTTTCCTTTATGGTATCCTTTTACTACTTGTGGTACCTTTAGCTTTATGTCTCATTCCTCATCTTCAAGTTCTTTGTGTTGAACTATTTAACAGTTGCTTCCCACGTGCTTTTTCCTTTTTTTTTTTGTAAGGGGTTACTTCCATTGGTACGTGATTGAGACCTATCAAGCTCTTAATATAATCTTTAAGTTTTCATGTTTCTAGAAATGTTTTCTCTAAATCAACTTTAATAAAAATTCTTATACATCCAATACGACCAAAAGGTGTGTTAATTTCATTCATATGAAGAGATTTTCTAATGAAACTAGTAAGATAACTTAGTCCAATTTTGAACCAATATGAGCTAAAAGATTATTATATAAATGAACCCACAGTAGATCATATCTAAAGTCATTTCACGTTTCCATTGCTTCAACAAGATCAATTTCCCATTAACCTTTCAGGTCTCTTAATCCAATGCTCTCACTATGTTAGTCTCATTGTTGAATTTAAACAAAAAGAACTCTTCTTCGTTTATTTGTAATTTCCTTAGCCCCAACTTTTTCCATCTAGTTTTGATTCAAGCCTTCGTTTGACGGTAAAAACGTATCTTATTGATAAAGCTCCCAGTAAGGGTGCTAGACCACCTTTAAGCACTTAAAGCATTTCAAGTAGCAGGGATACCACCAACGGGTCTTTTTTATCTTAAGGGAAAAAAATCAGCTTACTTAAAGTATTGCATTCCTAACCACTTTACACCAAAATTTTCTCAAAGGAATAGAGCCTTTATGGAAAATAGGTAAATGTTAGCGCTTAAGAAGAGCTTAGATAAGGGGTTTTAAAAAAATAAAATAAAATGACATATATTACCAAAGCTGAAAACTTATATACAATCCTTTACAAAGATAAGAACAAAATTAAAACAACAATTACTACACTTCTACAAACATACAACCAAACCCACCCAAAAACATCTAGATTAACCAAGTCAATCTAAGTTCGCGGCTAATGGTATCTTGCTTCCCTTTGGCTAAGATTAACTCTTTAATTAAGTTAACTATTGTCTCAGTAAGCTCATACTTGTGTTATTCCACTTCCTTATAGATACGTCTATTCCGCTCCCTCCATATGTAATATATCATCATCTGAAACGATGTCTTGATAATGAGACTAATTTGCTGCCCTGTTATGGTATACTGCATGACATTATTCAAAACTTCATTCCATTCAAAGGAGAAACTTGAGAGTCTAATCATATTCAATATTCTGCTCCACACTACTTTGGTATATTCACATTCAAAAAACAAATGATTGCTACTCTCATTGACATGTTTACACAAAATGCAAAGGAGGTCAAAACTACCGAACCATCGGTCCTTAGTTCTCAACCTATTTTTGATAGTTAACCACAAGAAAATAGCAGACTTAGATAAGGGGGTTTATGTTAAAAGAGGAAGAAGAAAGGAAATTATTCAAAATATAGGAAGAAAAGGGAGTTGTTTCTAGAGTATGAAAAGTTGGAGATTGAGGTTCAAAGGGAGTTGGCAAGTTTACAAAAATTAGAGGCCAAAGAGTTGCTTAAGCCAAGGGATTATGATTAAAAGTAGAAGAATGAAGGTGGTTATTCTGAGAATATGAAATTGGAGGAGTTAAGACTAAATGTTGAACGGTAGAAACATGGGAAGGAAAGGAGAGAAGGGAGGAAAGTTCCAAAGTGGCAACTATTTCCAATAGCAAGGAGGACACCATGTAGAATAGTTCCCACCAAGCTGAGTTATCAGAAATAACAACTAAATTTGAAAATATCCAGGTAGGTGGTCTAACTAATGTTAAAAATGAAAGAAGAAAAAAGAAACCAGGTCGAAAAGAAGAGATAAAATAAAAGATTTTCTCTCTAATTTACTTTTTTTTGGGACATTGGTTATAAAACATGATCATGTACAATAACAACAATAATAACAATAACGTTCCAGTAGAAATTTTGTTGAGATACAGAGTCTAGACAGTCCAATAGTATGCAGCTTAGCCTTTAACTAGTACAGAGGTTATTTTTGATAGTACTGTAGGAGAAAAGAAAGAAATTTTAAAAAAAGGATTTGAACAAAAAATATCCAAATTCATAAATAAATAATTGTATAAATAAAAGTTTCAATTAAAAATCAAAATCAAAATCAAAATAAAGACAAAGGTAATTAAATAAATAAACAGACAAGAAACAAAATAAATACTTAAATAAAATAAAGAATTAATGAAAGAGAAAAGAAAAATTACGAAATAAATAAATGAAATAACTAAAAGGGTAAATATTATATACAAAAGTATTTAGGGTAAATACAAAACACAATAAATGAAGAAAAAGGAAGGAAAATGTTCAAAAAGCCTATAAAAAGAGGACCTTCTATGTAAGAT
Source organism: Erythroxylum echinodendron (assembly GCA_027575705.1). Lineage (NCBI taxonomy): Eukaryota > Viridiplantae > Streptophyta > Magnoliopsida > Malpighiales > Erythroxylaceae > Erythroxylum > Erythroxylum echinodendron. The sequence continues at coordinate 5,586,875 of JANZXR010000003.1, forward strand.
CCTTTACATATATCCTAGTTCGCCAAAATTTTTTATTGAGGGCTAAGTCTTTGGTAAGTTCTAGTAGGGTCATATCATATCTAATCACCTTCTCATAATTCTTCTTAGGTCTTCCTCTTCTTCTCTTACAGTCCCTAAGTATAATCTTTTTGCATTTTCTCACTAGGGCGTCAGGATATCTCCTTTTAAGATGTCTGAACCACTCTATCAATGTTAGCCACCCCTAACTTGTCTTTTACCACTACATTCCTGACCATATATTTTCTTATAAGGTTGCAAATCAAATGGAACATCCACATCTCTACCACTATTAACTTATGAATATACACCTGTTTGATGGGCTAACACTTTGCCCATAGAACATGGTTAGCATAATTCCTAAACAGGAGAATTTATCTTTTAACTTGAGTGGTGTCTTTTTGTGATATAAAACTCCTAATGCATCTCTCTATTTAAGCCCCTCTAATTTGATACGGTGAACTATATCGTCATTTATCTCTCATTCCTTTGAGTGATGGATCCAAGATACTTAAAATAATCTTTCTATAAAATAACTTATGAACTAATATTTATCTCCATATAGATTGCAACTTAAAAAGTTACACTCTAAGTACTCATTCTAAAGCCCATTCAATCTAACTCAAATCGCAATGATCATAATTCTCATTTATTACAAAATTCTCATTAGTGAGAGTAGCCCCATCATTAACATGAATCAAATTCATTGCACTAAATAATATGTCAATACTTTCTCATCCAAGGGTATCTTCCAAGTCTTTCTTATATATCAAACTCGGTTCCTCGTAAACCCAATTCGCTAAAAGTTCAATATGTTCAAGGCAAATTGAATCAATAAAACTACTTGTTATATTAAGAATCCTAGTAAATAAATTAAATTAATTATTACAAAATTATAAAAAATTATATTCAACTTAATAATGATAATAACATATCTTTCTTAAAACTTCAAATTGTATCAAATAATTACCAAGTTGTTCAATATTTTGTATTCCAATGTATTTTATTTTTTGGAATAGATAAATTTAAATGTGGTCCAATTCCTCTCACACCTTGTTGCACACATATATTGATTGAAAATTCCAAGCACAAAATTTTGCCGTTTTAAAACACCACTTTTAAATTGGTCCCACCAAGCAACTTTAAGACAACAAAAGTAACATTATAAACAAAATAAAGTGATAATGGATTTTTAACATGTAACAAAATGAAAAAGAACCTGAATAAATTGTCTCTTTGAAAGATAACAACGGCCATTCCAAAATTGCCATCAGCATTCTTATAAACCTTAATTTGTGAGCTTAAGAGATCTTAAATTTTCTTATAGGTAACAATTATTGCAAAAGTTAATAACATTTCCCTATTAACTTCAATTTCTTTGTAAAACTTGGTCTAGAACAAACACTAGGACTAAAAAATGTCCCAACTAGAGTAAAGTTGTCCTTTTCATTTTTTATTGATGACTGCAAAATAAGGAATGCACAAAAAAGACCTATTTTTTATATTAGTCTTGATTGCTTCATTCATCCTCTCTATGGCATCATAAAAATAATCTACATTTGCCTTTTCATTACTATCAGCCAAATATAGTACTTTCACCAAAGGCTTTTAAACTTATCTTACAAATTGACATTGGGATCAAAACTCATGATCTTCAAGTATAATTCTAAAAACATCCAATCCAACATTAGACATGGCATATTAAGATATGACTCACTTATCACTTATAAGCATTTATCTCAACTCTTTGTTCATCAAAACAAAATACTAAAGTTATAAGAAATTAGTTGCAAATCTTGTAATAGCAAGACAATGCAAGTTCCTACCATCGATGAAATCCTTTCTCTTTAAATTCAAGACTCATGCATAATTATAGATGAATTGAATCACTTTTTTTTTCTTTTTGCACAATTTTGTCAATGATAAGAAAATGGATAGCATATTTTTCAACATCAAGTCAATGTAATGTACAACACAAGGATTTAACATTTTTCAAAAAAATGTATACATGTTTTACAATCGACATAACTTCATTCATATATATTTTTAGAAGTAAGACAATTGTAAAATTAAAGTATAAAACAAAATATTTCTCTAAAACTGTATTACAAGACTAATAATTATTTATTAAGTTAATTAAATTTGTATATTAGACATTTAGTGAAATATTAAGGATGTATTTGTATATTAGACATTTAGTGAAATATTAAGGATGTATATTGAAATTTGTATATTAGACATTTAGTGAAATATTAAGGATGTATATTGAAATTTGTATATTAGACATTTAGTGAAATATTAAGGATGTATTTGGAAATAATGCACAAATTTAAAGCAAAAGTTTTTCAAATGTTATTTTAATCTTTTAATAAATTTTTGTACTTAATAGATACTTATTATAATAATATTAAGAAGAAATCTTAACTCTTAAGATTAAAAATTGTTCTTAAGAACCTGAATTAAGAATTTATTAAGATGTCCACTAAAAATTACTCTTTAAGACTTAATTTTTTTTCTCTTCTTCTAAAGTTATGCCTTGTGAGTACCATATTTTTAAATATATTACTATTTAAGCGCTTAATTAATGCCATACTAGCCAAATTAATGTTAAGATAAAATTATTTAACAATTGAGTAAATAGTTAAGGTACTTAATATCTTTTCTAGTTCCAAATAATTCTCAAAAAAAAAACTTTATTTGAGATTGGGGATAATTATATATAGCTTAATAAAATAAGGTTATGATGTCTTTAAAATTTTATTTTTTTAGTGTATTTACAATAAAATTAGAACATGTTATACATTATATATATTTCTAAACAATATATTAATTATTTGTTCTGTGATAATTTTTATTAAATTTCTTTATATTTTAGATATTAATTAATGATTTGAAATTTTGTGAGATGATTAGTAGTGACGTGATATAGATAAGTGTGTTATTAAAAGTTTATGTTATGACATAAAAGGTTATTAACGATACCACTTTACTTTTGATATTGACATAAAAGCTTAATTATTAAATGTTATATCTTACTTGCATTATGTATTTCATAAAATTAGGTGTCTCCCTTTTCACACCAACCACAAATCTCTCAAGTTGTGGCCTAATATGAACATAACTAGAACTATCTTATATTATAATTCAAACGACAAATTTAGATAGTTGTGAAATTGAAAACTTATTCCACTTCGAAAAGAAATACTTTTCGGTCATTTCCAAGCATAGTGAAGATCTGGCTCTGGTCCTGCGTAACCAAATAAGCCGTCTTCAGAACCTCTCCAAACACATTCCCATGGACACCTGACGCGATCTCTCCTGTCTTCGTAACCGTTAAAACCTATGAACTTATCTTTCCAGTAACTATTGCAAAAGAACAAGGTTGTTCCCCAAATGTTGACACGAAATCTCCATTGATATGGCCTTCCGACTTCAACCACATGGGTTCCCAAGTCATCATCTTTAGATTTGCAGTGAATAGTAAAGTTTGATCTGTCCTTCATTTGGTTGAAAATTGTAACGGTGGTATAAGATAGAAAAGCTGAACTTGCAAGGATAGACTTCACCCAAGTAATGTATAAGAATAGTAACATAAATTTGCACAAGAGATTCATACTCGGTTTAAATTTCTTGTTTATTTCTATGGATTTGATTCTTAATTTGTAGGCTAAAGTGTCTATAAATAATGTTTGACTATTAGTGGAGAGCAGTAATTGTGTAATTTAGGACAATCTGTGAAGTAATTGTGCATTAAATTTTCAATAAATTTTGAATAAGATTACCACTATTATCCTCTTCAGGTATCTTTACATTTATATTGTTCATGTATGCATTGGAGAATGTGAAGTTACATTAAACACAATATCATTAATGCTAATTACATATTTAGCAAGGAAGTTTGCAGTGCTAATTTATAGCAAAAAAAACAAACTTTTATGAAAAGTCTTGAGTGAAAGACATATTAAATTTCAAAAATATTTGTTTTTCCTGAATTTAGCAATTATACTCTAATGAAAGTTTATACTATACATAAAAAAGAACTATGACAGCATTTTCTAGTGTTTATTTACTTGTTGGTGTCATATTTTTTTCCTGAAAATAGTCTCTCTATTAATTAAAGGTAAGACTATATATTACTCGACTTCTTCAAACTCCAAGTATTAGTAAAATTTTTACTGGATGTTGTTGTTGATGATGATGTTATAGATAAATATGTTTCAACAATAATTTCTAAGAATAAGAAATCAGAATTTCTTTAAATTTCCAGTATTATTAGCTTTTATTTTAAGTAATTGCATATGCAATTCGTGTAAAACTTTATGATTAATAAATTTTAATTATACTAAGATTGTAATAATTAAGAGATACTTTTCACTTTGAATCTCGATCTCAAATTTATATCTGGAGTGAGTTTTTCTTCTTTCATTTTGCAGCAAAAGCTTTTGCTAAATAATTTAAAAGTGTTAAGCCAACTCAATAATCTCGTACCAATTGGTCTCTTGTAATCACAACTCAGATAATTAATCTCTCTTAACATATGAAACATGGTTCCCCTCTTATATTATCTCATTAGTACACATCTCCTTTACTTAATCACAAAAGTATAATAAGTATGAAAAGAAGAAGAAAACTATAATAGAGAAAGCATAACAGGATGAAAACTGGAAAGTTGTTCCACTTAAAACAGAGACACTTTTTACTCATTTTCGCGCATAGTGAAGATCTGGTACTGAGGGATATTCTAAGTACGTTTTATTTACGAAAATTGAAAATAATTGTCTAGGAAAATGGATTGCTTGCTTAGGCAGTTGGTTTTGACATTATTTTGTTTTATGCATTTAGTTTTTATTACCACAATACCTCTAAAATGGAATAACAAAATTTGACATTATGGTTGGCAGATTATAACGTTGCATAGGTTATTTTCTTTAACGTAACAAGTTTAAAACACTTTTGTTTAATTTTAGGTTCACACTTAAGAGAATTAATTCTCATTTAATAAATTTAGTTTATAAACAATTGAAAGTCTTATTCTAATTATACATAAATGGTATTAAGGTCAAACTTTTAATCAACTTAACAATGTCTAGTATACTTGGTGATTTTAATTTACTTTTGATTAGTAGAGAAATACTTAAGAAGATGAACTATGCACAAAAGGTAGCGTGCCTATTGTGTTAGGAGCTAGTGTGACAAAAAAAAACTTTAATTTAAGTCCAATTAAGATGCTTTATATGTAGAATTAATATACCAACATTGCTTATAGAGTAGGTTTATCAAGACTAGGTTTATTTTTAAATTATTATTATTAAAAAATGAATTACTATTTTTATCCTTAAAAAATGTAAATTTATTTAATCTCATTAATAAATTATATTTGTCAAAATTTAGGTTACATTTTAATTGAAAATTTAAAATTATTATTTTTATCATTAATTTGTTTAATAAATTGAATTATTAGTTAGTATATATAAATAATTTTGTTTTAGATGATTTAAGAATGTGTTAAAAATAATATTTAAACTATAATGAAGTATATTTAAAGGACATTAAAAAAGAAGTTAGAATAAAGATAGAGTTCCTTATATTAAAAAGAACTTGGAAAACATATTATTATTATTATTATTATTATTATAAATTTTATGTTAGGTTCAATCTTAGTTTAAATTATTATATTTATTATATATTAATAGACATTATTAATGTGTTTTTATTTCAATAAAATATTTTTTTATGCTATGTTTTTACTTATTCTTACAATTTTTACTTCTTATTTATTATATAACAATTTTATAGTAGTTTAATATCAGTTGATCCTTTAAACCTTTTATTTGAATGATTTGATGTCCGGTTCAGTTTTTAAAATATTGTTAAAAAGTGTTTAAATTGTACTAAAATAAAAAATCCAAAATCTAGCAGCGAAGGCAGTCCAAAACAATTATTATTAGCTTTTATTTGAAGTAATTATGGATGCAATTCATGAAAAATTATGATTAACAAATTTTAATTATACGTAATATTGTAATAATTATGTGATAATTTAACGAGAATCTCTATCTCCAAATGTACTCAAATTCTAAATCTGAAGTGAGTTTTTCTTCTTTCCTAACCAATAAATCTACTGTTAGTGTTCTGGTTGTTCCGAAACTTGATTAAATGCATACGTCTTTTGTTTTTCATATCTAACATTGTCATGCAACGTCTATCATTTTTATTTCCTTTTATTATTATAAAGTTTATTATTATTATACTAAACGTTACTGATCTTAATGCTCTTAGTTAACGTCATTTGGTTTTTCCTATATATATTTGCCCATCTTGTTTACTGAAACACACACATATGCATGCATCTCTCCTTCTTCTTAAGAGAACAGAAAACACACTTCTTCTCACACTACTGTCGTGCTTGTTTTTCATTTTTCTCCATACAACGCTCCTTCCCATAGATAGACTTCTTTACACAGAAATTCTCTTACCTTTTCATTTTGCATTTGTCTATTTTTTAATTCACAGAGGCAGCTCCTACTCTATTCTTTGAAGTGCACCAAAGCTGATGGAGAAACTATTAACTCTAGTGCAGTCTTGCAAAGAAAGTTACCGTAGAAATTGAAAGATCCAGGAAGCTTCACAATTCCGTGTAAGATCAGCAACACATATTTTGGTAAAGTGCTTTGAGATTTAGGGGCAAGCATAAATCTCATGCCTCTTTCTATCTTCCAAAAGCTGGGATTGGGAGAAGTCAAGCCATCAATAATTTGCCTCCAATTAGCTGAACTTTCTCTCACTTATCCTAGAGGTATTGTAGAAGATATTCTTATTCGTGTTGACAAATTTATTCTCCCTGCAGATTTTGTGGTGCTTGACATGGAAGAAGACAAGGAGATCCTGATTATACTTGGGCTACCGTTCTTGGCTACTGAAGGTGCAGTGATTGATGTACAACAAGGGGAACTAACCTTGCATGTAAATGGTAAGAAGGTAAGGTTCAACATATACAAATCCCTTAAACATCCAACTGATACACAGACTTACAACCGAGTAGATGTCATATCTTCTTGTGTGGTAACATCTTTTCCTTCCCTTATATTTAAAGATCCATTAATGACATGTTTGGAAGGTATGTTTAGAAAAGATGTTATGGATGATGAGGATACTTGTTTTATGATGGTATTGGATTCTTTTGAATGCTTGAAAATTTTTGATCAAATAGAACCTTTGTTTTTTGTGACTAATGCTGATGTTGTTGGTGATGTGAAAGATGTGCACCCATTGATTGATTTGAAACCCTTGCCTAAAAATTTGAAATATGCATTCTTGGGTGCTAATCAAACTTTTCCTGTCATTATTTCATCTTCATTGACTCATTTAGAAGAAGAAAAATTGCTTAGAGTGTTAAGGGAGTTAAAAAATGCATTGAGTTAGTCAATTTCAGACATTAAGGGAATTAGTCCTTCTATTGTAATGCATAAATTTCTGATGGAGGAGTCATTCACCCCTAGCATTGAACCCCAAAGAAGATTGAACCCAGCAATGAAGGAAGTTGTTAGGAACGAAATTCAAAAGTGGCTTAGGGCTGGAATCATTTATCCAATTTTCGATAGTTCATGGGTTAGTCCTACTCAGGTTGTTCTTAAAAGAGGTGGATTCACTGTAGTTAAAGATGATAACAATGAGACTATTTCTACTAGGAAAATCACTGGATGGAGGGTTTGCATGGATTATATGAAGTTGAACAAAACTACTAGGAAGGACCATTTTCCTTTTCCATTCATAGACCAGATGTTGGACAGACTTGCTGGACATACATTTTACTGTTTTTTTAGATGGGTATTCAGGATATAACCAAATAGCCATAACACTTGAAGATCAAGAAAAGACCACATTCACTTGTTCTTTTGGCACATTTGCAGTTAGGCGCATGCCTTTTGGTCTTTGCAATGCTCCTGCTACATTTCAGCGTTGCATGATGGCTATCTTTTGTGATATGGTTGAGAACTTCATGGAAGTCTTTATGGATGATTTTTCTGTATTTGGTGATTTATTTGATAAGTACTTACGTAATCTGTCTCTAATGTTGAAAAGATGTCAGGATACCAACTTGGTACTCAATTGGGAGAAATGTCATTTTATGGTGAGAAAAGGAATTGTGTTGGGTCACAAAGTATCTATCCAGGGCATTGAAATAGACCAAGCCAAAATAGCAACTATTGAAAAGATTCCTCCACCGACAAATGTAAATGGTATTCGTAGTTTCCTTGGACATGTGGGGTTTTACCGGAGATTCATCAAAGACTTCTCCAAGATCACTAAACCCCTTTGCAGTTTCTTGGAAAAGGATGTGAAATTTGAATTCAATAAGAAATGTTTGAAAGCCTTTGAGTTGATCAGGAAAAAGTTGATTACAGCTCCTGTGATGATCACACCTTATTGGCAACAACCATTTGAAATTATGTGTGATGCAAGTGACTTCGCAGTGGGAGCAGCTTTAGGCCAAAGGTGAGAGAACATGTTCAGGGTTATCTACTACTCTAGTCACTACTCTAGTCAGACTTTGGATGATGCCCAGCAAAATTACACTACTATAGAAAAGGAAATGTTAGCAGTTATGTTTGCTTTGGACAAATTTCGATCGTATATCATTGGGTCCAAGGTTGTGGTTTTCACAGATCATAAGGCAATTCGATATTTTTTTGCAAAGAAAGATGCCAAGCCGAGACGCATTCGATGGGTGTTGCTTTTGCAAGAGTTTGATGTGGAGATCAAAGACAAAAAGGGGACAGAAAATGTAGTTGCCGACCATCTATCTCAATTAGAGCTCGAGGAATCAAAGCCACCAATACCTATCCAAGAGACTTTCGCAGATGAGCAGTTATTCAGAGTCAATGAAAAGCTTCCATGGTTTGTCGATGTGGTGAATTAGTTAGCTACATGTTTAATTCCTCCGGATTTAAATCCATCCTAAAAGAAAAAGTTTCTATTTGATACAAAAAGTTATCTCTGGGATGAGCCTTTACTGTTTAAGAGAGGCCCCGATCAAGTGATTCGAAGATGTATTCCAAAAGATGAAGTGCAAGTAATTTTGCAGCATTGTCATTCATCACCATATGGAGGTCACTTTGGCTCAACAAGAACAGTAGCAAAAGTTCTCCAATCTGATTTCTATTGGCCTACACTTTCTAAAGACTGTTATGCTTTCACTAAGACAGGTGACCGTTGTCAACAAATGGGTAATATCTCACGACGTCATGAGCTTCCTTTAACTAACATTATTAAGGTAGAACTCTTCGATTTATGAGGTATCGACTTCATAGGACCATTTCCCAAATCTTGTGGATAATCCTATATCCTTTTGGCAGTGGACTATGTATCAAAATGGGTTGAAGCCATAGCTTCACCAACAAATGATGCCAATGTTGTTCTCAAATTTCTCAAGAAAAACATTTTCACAAGATTCGACACTCCAAGGGCCATTATTAATGATGAAGCTACCCACTTTTGCAACAAGCTTCTGGTTAATCTTTTAACCAAATATGGAGTTCGTCACAAGGTTGCTTTACATTACCACCCACAGTGAAATGGCCAAGCTTAAATATCAAATCAAAAGATTAAGGATATTCTTGAGAAGACGGTGAACCCTAATCAGAAAGACTGGGCTCTCAAGCTTGATTAGGCCCTTTGGGCATATAAGACGGCTTTCAAGACTCCAATTAGCATGTTTCCATATCATTTGGTTTTTGGAAAAGCTTGTCATCTTCCGATGGAGTTGGAACACAAGGCTTATTGGGCAGTTAGGAAGTTAAATCTTGATTGGAAAAAACTGGTTGCAAATCGGTCTCTTCAGTTGTGTGACTTGGAAGAATTTCGAAATGAAGCATATGAGAATTCCAAAATCTACAAGGAGAAAACTAAGAAATGGCATGACTAACACATCATGAGGAAAGAATTTGCCCCAAGAGAGAAAGTTCTGATTTTCAACTCGAGATTGAAGTTTTTTTATGTAAATTGCATTGTAGATGGTCTGGGCCCTTTGTTGTGAAAAATGTTACATCCTATGGAGCAATTGAAGTTGAAGGAAATGATGGAAGAACTTTCAAAGTGAATGGGAAAAGATTAAAGCATTATTATGGTCAAGAGTTGAGAAACATTGCAAGCATTTCACTCAAGGACCCGTGATCAAATGGCTACGTCAAGCTATTGATGTTAAACATAGCACCTATTAGGAGGCACCCCAATCGTATCCTTTCATTTTAATTCTTTGTTGTTTCAGTTTTTTTTATTGTTTTCATTTGAGTACCTTATTTGCTTTTTATCTGTTTTTTTTTAGGAATGCAAGATTGGAGCTGTGAATTCTGATTTCAAGCCATTGAGCCCTCTTTAATCCAGGGAGTCCTTATGTTCTCATCCATTATGTTTCTTTTTAGGTCATTGGGGACAATGTCCCATTTTAGTACGGGGGTAGGACCAATTTTAAACTTTTTTACAGTCTTGCACTTGAATTGTGATGAAGGTTCAACCATGCCATTTTTTCATAGTAATTGGACCGAGGATTGAGTTTTGTGCTTGACATTGAATTAGGCAGCTTGAGTGAAAGGTGAATCATATGGATTGATTGAAGTAGTTAATTGCATAAATTCAGTCAATAATTTGACACTTGAGTGATTAGGTAATGTATAAAATTTTGATGGATTTTCACATAAGAACATGTGAGGTTCTGAGTTCAATTTTTTGTTCTGCATGATGCTCCCCTAGGAAGACTACTTCTAGAACTTGCATTGAACCGGTTTGAAACTACGAGATGCATGCTTTATGGAAATGATTAAGGCATTCTTTGTTTTAAACCCATTAGCTTAAATGACCAACCTTATAAATTATACTTTGCAACCCATTTTGAACCTTCACCCTTTTTGATTGCCAAAAAAAAAAAATCCGCTAGCCTTGCCCAATTACAAGTATAATGAAATGCTAAGTGATCATTTGGTCTATAGTTTGGGACTTTTGAGCTTACTTGTTATTCTGATATGTTGATAGAGATCGTCCTGCTCATATTTTATTGATTTATGTTGCTTTTGTTTTTCTTGTTTTTATTATTTGCCCTTGTTTTCTAAAACAAAAACAAAAACAAAAAAATAAAAAAAGAAGAAAAAACAAAAGAAAAAGAATCAAACATAGTAGCATTAGTTAGTGAAGAGTAGTAGTAGTCCTATGTATTCATTTGCTTATCTTAGATTTTGTATTTAGTTGTCCCTTTTACTTGGTACTTTGTTAATGCTTGTAAATTAATCCGTGACCTTTTTATCCTACCTTAACCCAAACCTTATTACAACCCTAAAAAAGTTCCTTTTAATCCATGTTGGTGTGTATATTTTATGTGGTACAAAATTAGTGAATATGCAAGTCTATGGCAGTGTAGTCTTTTAGAGGGAGTCTTGAGTGAAACATTAACCCTAAACACTTAAGTGATTCGAGCGGAAACACGAGGAAAATCCATCTTAGTTTTATATGTGCCTTTAATCAATAGTGTTTGCCTTTGACCTTGTTTATAAGCATTAATGAAAAATTATGATATGTGTAGTAGCTCAAAGCTTGAGTTTGCTGAAGTTTGAATGAATGCACACACTCAATTTTCTTTTAAAACGAATTGATGAATTTTTTTTTTACTTGAGGACAAGCAATAGTTCAAGTATGGGGGTATTTGATAGAGATACTATAGGCTCTTATTTGATGCATTAATATAGGTGAATTGTGTAATATTTTGGGATAAATATTATGCTAAATTGCTATTTTTATATTTGAGTGGTAGGAGTTTTCTTTTGGAAAAATGGAACAAAAAGATAGCAATTTGGAAGAATGGTCAATGCTTCAACGTATAGCTAAGCAGTTGGGAGAAGATGGGACAAAACGATAGCACCTAAGGCACAAAATGCGCCATACACCTGTAGAAAATTGAAACTATAAATTGAGTGAAACACAAGATACAAAGGTGATAAGGGTTCAGCGTTTGGTTTAAAGAGCCACAAAAAAAGGCAGAGGGTTCGGTGTGTTTAAAAAAGCAGAAAAAGAAAGAAAATCGTTGCGTAAGGGAGTGTTGTAAAAAGTGGAGGAAAGGAGGGGGACAGCCAAGGAGGGAGTAGGAGGATTTCGCATGGTTTTTAGAAAAGAAATTATGAGAGCCGATATACTACTGACGCATGAGGCAGCCTCCATACACACCTCCACTAATGTAGTCGGCCTCCACTCTATACACTACATACAAAATCAACATATATCCAGCTTCCATTCACGCAGCTCCACACGAACAGCCTGTCTCCACTCACCCAAGTTGACCTACTCACGCTCCATCCATCTTTACACTCATACTAGCCTACAGAAGATAACGTCTCCATGCCACTCGCCAAAAAAGGGCCTCTAGTTGCTGAAAACGCAGAGATCCTCCATCCATTTAACGCAGACAACACTTGGTTCAAGCCTCCAATTGACGCAAGACTTCTCATAAAACGCTGCCTCCAATCACTCCACTCACGCCAGCCTCTGGAAGAAGACCACACAACGTCCACCAACGCAAGCTCCATTTTTTTTACCACCAGCGGCTTTCACAACAACGCATGCATTAACCTGACCAATGCAAGCTCCACATAAAACGCAGTCTCCAATAACTCACCTAAACTCCAGACGAAAATCAGCCTGCCTTCACTCCAACGCAAGCAGAAGCTTCTACTTAACTCACCAACGCAACCAACAGAAAATCATGCCTCCACTCAGGTCCATCCACCAACACGCACGCAGCCCTCCATCCAGCCCAAGCTCCAGACAAAACTCACGTAAGACTCTACTTTAAATCACGCTAGCTTACACTCACGGAGCAGCCTTCATTCACGAAACCTACATACAAAATCAACTCAGACGCAGCCTCCACCAACAACAATCAACGCAACAGCTCCAATCCATTTATAGCATTTCTCTTTTATTATTTAGTTTCTTCATGAATTTGTTCATGGTTGTTGGTTGTGGATTGCTTGGTATGATGATTTGTGGCTAGAAACTTAATTTCTCTTAGGGATTTGATATTTTTGTGATGCTTTGACATTGAACATTACTGGAATTCATGGCTAAATATTCATATGCTTGTTGATTTTTCTTGGATTTAATTATTCTTACTTTGGATCATTGGAAGATTGCTTGGTATAAATTCACTTTTGGTAAAAGGGAGTTTTTGCTAGAAGATTGAAGGAATTTCAACTAGGATTTTCTTGTGAGTTGGGAGATTCAAGAAACCTAGGAGATGAAAATAGAAGGTTGGATTTGGAACTTAAAAAACTCTAGGAAAAACTTAAGTAAGGGATTACTAAGTGATGTCTAGAGTGGATAGATTAATTCACCTTTGAGAGAAGGTGATTAATTACACTTAAAATTCACATACAAGATTAGGATTATTCATTTGTGAAGGATAGCTAATTCTATATTAAGGTTGACAAAAATGTCATTCCCTAAGAGAAAGTCATTCCCTATTGACGTTAATACCTTTAATTAGTCAATTGTTGCACTCTTTTCTGAAATTAGTTGTTACATAGATTTGTCATTTTCATAGTTATTTTGGTTGCATTGAATTGGGTAGTTGCTTAGAAATTCAGTTATGTGTATTTTATTTTATTTTATTTTAATTCTTTACATTGCTTCTAATTTTCCAAAATTTCATCCAACCCGATTTCAAACACTATTAGCTAGCAGACTTAAATTTTCTCATAATCCCCATAGACACGACTCGGTTCTTACCAATTTATTACACACTTCGACAACCGTGCACTTGTAGTTTTCTACCAATGACGTGAGGAAGAGGAAAATATTAAACTAAGGAGAAGTAAAAGAGCTAGAGTACCCACTAGTTTTGGTTATAACTGTATTACTTCCTTTATGGTGAATAAACTTGAGGAGATAGATGATTGTTTTATGGTGATTTATATTATTGAGGAAGAGCCCAAAACTTATGAGGAAGTAATGAGATATGTGGATGCTATCTTTTGGAAGAAAGTCATAAATAGCGAGTTAGAGTCAATCATGTCTAGTAAAACTTGGGTTTTAGTTGGCATACCTCGAGGTTGTAAGCCTTTGGAGTGTAATTGAATTTTTAAAAAGAAGTTGAGACTTGAAGGAACCATTGAGAGGTTCAAGGCAATACTTGTGATACAAGGCTTTAAACAAAAGGAAGGATTGGACTTTTTTTATACTTACTCTCCTATTACCAAAGTTGCATCTATAAGGATGTTGTTTGCTATTGCTTCGGTATTTAAGCTTCATGTGCACCAAATAGATGTTAAGAAAACTTTCTTGAATGGTGATCTAGATGAGGAAATTTATATAGTTCAGCTCGAGGGATTTAGAGTACCTAGTTAAAAACAAAAGGTGTGTAAGTTAGTTAAGTCTTTGTATCGACTTAAACAAGCTCTCAAATAATGGTATGAGAAATTTGAAAGTGAGATTTTCAAACATGGTTTCACCTCTTGGGATGCTGATTCTTGCATTTATGTGAAATTTGCATCAATGGTTGTGTGATCAAACTCTTTATGTGAACAATGTGCTTATTTTTGGTACTAGTTTATCTGTTATTGATATTACCAAGAGTTTGCTAAAGTCTTCCTTTGATATGAAAGATCTTGGACCTGAGGACTTTATTTTAAGAGTTAAAGTTGATAGGACTAACTATGTTTTTAGGTTGAATCAAACTTATTATGTTGAGAAAATTTTGAAGAAGTTTGGTTAATATGATGTTGATCCAATGAAGACTCCCTATGATGCTAATGTAGCTTTAAAGAAAAATCTTGGTCATAGTGTGAACCAAGTTGAGTATGCTAAAATTTTTGGTGCTGGGATGTTCTTTATGAACTATGCTTGTCCTGATATTGCATACTGTGTGAGTGGAAACAAACTTTTTTTCCGATTATCGCCTTGGGGTTTTTTCAAAATTTAACCAAGAATTACATATAGTGCAACCTTGGGTCGTTCTCTTTGAGGAGCTGAAAATGAAATTTAATTCCTATGTAACTAAATGCAATGCAACCTAAACTATAAGATGGGGTTTGATTTGGTTAATTATCACTAAAATTGCAATGAATTTAAATAAACAGAAATGATTTATTTTTGGTATTTTAAATTTAAAATGAGTGATATGAAATGGTAATGAGTTGATTAAATTAAGAAGAAAGACGCAATTAACTAACAATGATAACGCAATCCTCCAGTTCAATAGCGCAGGCAATCATCACTCAAACAGATATGGGAGTTAAAACAATTGAACCAAGAATTAAAATCGAGCTTTTAATCCAACAACCAAGCCACCTCGAATTGTTACAAAAATATTTTCCAAAATTCTAATCTACTAACTACCACCAGAATAGTAAAAGAGAACGAAGGATACTAAAACTAAAGCTAAATTTTCACTCAATAATTTAGAAAACAGAATTAACACAAACAACTAATATAATAATCCAATCATTCAAGCTACCTTGAATAATCAACAAATATTCAACAAAATCTCAACACCCAGTCTTGACCCAAAACAAAGTAATGAAATTGAACTAAATTTAGCACAATATCAGTTGCTAACAATAACTCAACCACAAAAATCTTCCAATTCAAAGATATAATCCATACATAACTCCAATAATTAAATAGTTATCCTAAGATCTAGGAATCACTAAATAATCAAATGGGTAGAAAATAAATGCAGCATTAAACTCCCTTAAAAAGAAACCCAAGCTCCTGCCATCGCCATTGAATCATAAGAAACCTAAGCTCCTGCCATTGCCATTGAATCATATATGAATAAATGAGTTTGTCAACTCCCCCAAACTTAGCCTTTTGCACTCATGGGCAAAATATCAGTAAAAGAGAAATCCAACAGTTAAACTTAATACAAGCAAACATAAAACCGACAAGGCAAGAATATGCGATCAACTCAAACAACCTCTATCCCTAATTAATCAACAGTCATGGAATGCTTCGGTGCAAAGAAACTAACGCAAGAGATATAGCAAGATAGACGGAAGAGAAACATAACAGATCTCTCATAAGGTATAAGTGTCTCACTCATCTCTCAATTACAAAATTTTTCACTCAACCCACCTAGATCAGCACCTACCATAAGCTTGTAAAGATTCTACTATCTCCACCACTAACATACCATAGATTCATGATCAAGGGGACTTT
>JANZXR010000003.1:5655857-5669586 GCA_027575705.1 Erythroxylum echinodendron
CGTTTTAAATAGACAAAATGTTTTGAAAAGAAAAAGTGGGCCCACATGAGTGATAAGTGTAAAGCGTTTTAAAAAAATTATACCGACTTTTGTTTAGTGAAGTGATGTGACACGCCACCCACGCGGGGCACGGATTCGGGTATCACTGTCAATATCGGATTCGGGTCCGGCGGGAGTGGGGTGTTACACCATCCCAGTGTAAACTTCTAATTTAGTTTGCATCAAATAAACCCAAGTAGTTCTGGTGTAATCATCTACAATACTTAAAAAACAATGAGCTATAGATAAATATGGAGCTTGATATGACCCTCAAACATCATAATGAATTAACACAACAGGTTTGTTGGAAGCTTTGATGGGCTCTTAAAGTAAAAGAACTTTCACAAAATATGTATTTGTATTGATAACAAAGTTTATGAGTAAAAAAAACACATACACAAACTACAAATATTTTTTTCTCTAACTGCTACTGCACTTTTCTCTCAATATTTCTTTCTCATAAAGAGCTACAACTCTCAAAACACTTCTTTTCAAATACTCTCTTTTCACTCTTTTTTCTTATACACACATAACTTTTATTGCTCTCATGAATATAAGAGAACATATATATAGGCATGCTAAACAACTTCAATTCTAATTTGGCCACTTCTTTAAACAACTTCAATTTCAATTTGGCAACTTCTTTGACTCATGTCATGCTTTTTTACCAAGCATGTTAACTCATCCTTATCCATATGCTTCTTTATGGATCATCACTAGATATTTTTCTCCAAACCAAATCTTATCTTTTGTGATAAGTACATAATTATTCATCATGAAGGAGGGTTTGTATTTTCTAACACTCCCTCTCAAACCTGACTTCTCATGCCAAGCCTTTCTCTCAATTTGTGGAACACTTCATTATTCAATGGCTTTGTAAAAATATCTGATAATTGCTCTTCTGTTCTACAATAAGCCAATTCCACAACTTTGTTCCTTATTTGCTCCCTGATAAAGTGATATTTGATATGTTTGCTTCGACTGTGTGACACTGGATTCTTTCCAAGCAATATTGCGGACTTGTTATCAACATATATTATCGTCGGACCTTTTTGTTCATGGTCTAGCTCATTTAAAATATACCTCAACCACATTGCTTGAAATGAACATGATGTTGTTGCCAAATATTCAGCTTCACATGTTGAAAAAACAACAGTTTGTTGCTTCTTTGTTAACCAAGAAAATACAGCTGATCTAATATGAAAAGCATACTCGGAAGTACTTTTTCTATCATCTAAGTCTTCACCAAAATCATTATCAGAATAACCAATTAACTTTGAATTTTGAGCGTGCATATAAAATAAGCCTTGGTCGATCGTACCTTTAATATATCTCAGAATTCTTTTTGCATCATCAAAATGATCTTGCTTTGGCTTCTCCATATATCTGCTGACTAGTCCAACTGCGTACATGATATCTGGTCTTATATGAGTTAAATACCTTAAACTTCTAACCAAACTTTTGAACAATGTTGGATCTACAGATTTTCTGTCTGAATCAATTCTCAATTTTGTGCTTGCATCAGCTAGCGTGGCTATTGACTTATAATCTTTCATTCTTAATATTTCTAAGATTTCTTCTGCATACTTTCTTTGAGAAATAAAAATTCCTTCTTCAGTCTGCTTCACTTCAACCCCAAGAAAGTAGGACATTTCACCAATATCTGTTATCTCAAATTCTCTAATCATAGCTTTCTTGAAATCATTAAACATACCTGGATTGTTTCCTGTGAAAACCATGTCATCCACGTACAAGCACACGATCTTGACATCTCCATATTGATTTTTCTTCATGTAGAGCGCATGTTCATATGGGCTTTTTGCAAAACTGTTGTTTCGAAAGTATTCATCAATTCTTGTATTCCAAGCCCTTGGAGCTTGCTTTAATCCGTGTAAAGCTTTCTTTAATCGATAGACTTTGTCTTCTTGACTCTTCTTAGCATATCAAGGCAGTTGCTCAGTATAGACTTCTTCTTCTAAGTAACCATTCAAAAAAATATACTTCACATCCATATGGAAAATTTTCCATTTGTTTTGTGCTGCAAGTGCTATGAGAAGTCTAATTGTATCAATTCTTGCAACTGGAGCAAATACTTCATCATAATCAATTCCATATTTTTGTTTGTAGCCGTTCGCAACTAATCTTGCCTTGTATTTCTCCACTTTTTCTTCTTGGTTGGTCTTTGTCTTATACACCCACTTGACTCTAATTGCTTTATGTCCTTTTGGAAGGCTGGTCAATTTCCATGTATCATTTTTTTGGATTGCATCGATCTCTTCATTCATGGCTTTCTCCCATTTTTTGTTTCTAGCAGCTTCTTCATATGTTATTGGATCACGTGCGACCATCGGACAGAACAATGAATGGTTAACTGTATCTATTCATTCTGTAGCATCATAAAGATCACTTAAATTTCTTCTCTTAATAGGTGCTCCCCCTAAATTGCTACTGCTACTTCTTGACGTTGACGGTGTTCAAATAGGTATTATTGGTGTAGGATTTTGTGGAGGAGATTGGTCATCATCTTATTGTGCTTGTATATCTATGTCATCATCATTCTCATTATCAAAAAACATACCTTGAGTATTCCTTTCTTCTCTACTCCATTTCCAATAATCAGCTTCATCGAACTCAACATCTCTCGACACAATCACCTTTTTGGTTATGGGTTTGTACAACTTGTAAGCTTTACTTTGGTTGTGATAACCAATAAAGATGCACTTCTCCCCTTTTTCATCCAATTTCTTTCTCTTTTGGTCAGGAATATGGGTATATGCAATACATCCAAATATCCTGAGATGTCCAACTGCTGGTTTACTTCCACTCTACGCTTCATTTGGTGTCATGAACTTTATGCTTTTTGCTGGACAGCGATTCAACAAATAAACCGCCCATATAGTAGCTTCAGCCTATAAATTCTTTGGTAGGTACTTTTCCTTCAACATGCTCCTCGCCATATCAAAAATTTTGCAGTTCTTCCTTTCTGCCACGCCATTTTGTTGAAGTGTATATCTTGTTATTAGTTGATGAATAATTCCATGTTCTCTATAGAAATTCTCGAACAACTTTGAGGTGTACTCGCCTCCTCTATCAGATCAGCTTCTCGGTCATTTCTTTGAATTCTTTAAACTTATTAAGGGCTTCTGCCTTTTCTTTTAAAATATACACCCAACATTTTCTACTAAAATCATCGATAAAAGTTAAATAGTACCTGTTTCCACCAGCTGATTGTACATCGAATGGGCCAGCTATATTTGTGTTTACAATCTCCAACGGCCTTCTGGCTCTCCATGATTTTCCAATTTCAAATAGTTATCTATGTTGCTTTCCTTTGATGTAAGCTTCACACAACTGTCTCAGTTGATCAATTTCTGGCAGTCCATTCATCATTTTTGATTTTGACAGTAACTTTAGTCCAATAAATCCAAGATAACTGAACCTTAAATGCTACAACCAGGATTTGTCTTCAATGGCTGATTTCATGCACTTTATCAACTCGTTCCGTACGCCAAGTGTGAAAAGATGATTCTTTGTCATCTTCACCTTTACTATTAATTCTCCCTTCTTGTTTCTGATGGTAAGATGGTGATTTTCTAATGCTATAACATACTTTTTTTCTAAGAGTTGACCGAGACTGATGATGTTGCTTTTCAAAGCAGGCATATAATAAACGTAATAAATATATGTCTTGTTTCCATTTTTCAATGAAATCATAATTCTACCTTTACCTTTTACTGGAATCTTTGTTGAATCACCGAACATAACTTCTCCACGAGCTGTCTCGTTCAAGTCTGTGAACAACTCTTTATATCTGTACATATGATTGCTGGCACCCGTATCAATATACCAAACATCATAGTTGCTTTGCTCATTTACTAGTAGAGAGAGAAGCGTAAGAACGTTATCTTTCTTGTCTTCTGCTGCTGCAAAATTACTTCTTTCCTTCATCTCAGGATTAGATTTACACTCATAACGGAAATGACCATATTTATTACAATTATAACACTGCACTTGAGATTTATCTCTTCTTTGTTGAAATCTGCCTCGACCTTTATCTCCATAACCTTTTCCACGACCATATGTCAGATTTCCTTCATTTGTATTTTCTCTTTCAAAAAATTGTCGATTACATCCACGTCCACTTCGGTTGTTCCATCGACCACGCCCTATTTGGTAGTCATCTCTATAGCCACCTTGACTTCCTTTATCCTGTCTTTGGCTACTGCTTGCTTGATTTTCACCAACTAATAGTTTGCTTTGTAAGACTTTCTCTAAGTTTCCAGTATTATCATTCCGGTTCATTCTTTGCTCATGTGCTTGGAGAGAATCAACGAGTTCATAGATTGAAAATTCTGACAAATCTTTCGATTCTTTGATTACGATGACGACATAATCAAATTTGCGTGTCAACGAACATAAAAGCTTTTCCATTACCCGAACATCGTCTAGAGTTTCACCATTTCTTTTCATTTCATTGGCCACCGTTTTCAAACGAGTGACGTAATCACCAATATTTTCAGAGTTTTGCATTTGTAGCACCTCGAACTTAGCTCTGAGTGATTGAAGATGTACCTCTTTTGCTTTTTTGACTCCTTGGAAAGATTTTTGCAGAATCTCCTATGCTTCCTTTGAAGTCTTTGTATTTGAGATTTTCTCGAATGTGGATTCGTCAACACTTTGAAAGATAAAGATCAACACTTTCTTGTCTTTCTTTCGATTTTCTTTCAACATCTTTTTCTCAGCATCCGATAAAGCAGCTTCGATAGCTGCATCTACAAGCTCTGTTTATCCATCATCGACAATATCCCATAAATCAGGAGAACCAAGCATTACTCTCATCTGGATGCTTCAATTTCCATAATTTGTCTTTGTCAATTTCGAAATTTGAGGCTGTATCATATTAGCCATCGCTTCACCAATTCACAAACAAACGAACCTTGCTCTGATACCACTTGTTGGAAGCTTTGATAGGCTCTTAAAGTAAAAGAACTTTCACAAAATATGTATTTGTATTGATAACAAAATTTACGAGTACAAAAAACACATACAAAATACAAATATTTTTTTCTCTAAGTGCTATTGCACTTTTCTCTCAATATTTCTTTCTCACAAAGAGCTATAGCTCTCAAAATACTTCTTTTCAAATACTCTCTTGTCACTCTTTTTATACACACATAACTCTTATTGTTCTCATGAATATAAGAGCACATATATATAGGCATGCTAAACAACTTCAATTCCAATTTGGCCACTTCTTTAAACAATTTTAATTTCAATTTGGCCACTTCTTTGACTCATGTCAAGCTTTATTATCAAGCATGTTAACTCATTCTTATCCATATGCTCTTCCATAAGCTTCTAAATTCATCCATAAATTTCCACATCAACACTAGATATTTTTTTTCCAGCCCAAATCGTATCTTTTATCATAAGTACATAATTATTCATAATGAAGGAGGGTTTGTATTTTCTAACAAGGTTCATGTGCTTTGATAGCACAAATAGGAAAAGAAGGTCGAGCTTGTTTAGTTTGATGACAAGAGCCACAACATTTATTAAAAGATTTAAAAGAAAAAGGACCTAAATTTTCGAGAAGAGATACCTATCGAAAGATAAGTGTCCAAGACATTGATGCCACAGAGCAATATGCAAATCAGAAGTAATACTATTTGCTGGTATAGGAATTTTGAGTGCTTGAAAGTAATAAAGGCCATCTCGCAATTCACCCATTCCAATCAGCTTCCTCATGGGTAGGTCTTGTAAAACACAAAAGGAAGGGAAAAAAATGAGCAACGCAATTTAATGTTTTAGTTAATTTACTGACATAAATAAGATTGCAAGAAAATGATGGTATACGAAGGAAATCTTTTAAAGTACTGAGAGAGGTAAGGGAAACATCTCCACGTGACTTTGCTAGCACAAAGGATTCATTTGGGATTTTAAATGGCATGAAATGAGGAACAGTTGGGTGCGAAGGAATGAACTTTTCTTGAAATGTCATATGGTGAGAGGCACCTGAATTCAAGACCCATTCACTTTCATTATTGGGTAGAAAAATTGCGCTACCCGTAAAGTTCACTATGCCCATAAAGTTGGTTGTAGAGGCATGACTTTTGTCAAGGTTGAGCATAAATATGAGTTGGACATATTGTTCATTCGTCAATCCAGCAATTGGAATGGTATTGTTACCTTCAGTTTTCTCCATATGTTGCGTATTGTTAGCTGTCTTTGGCTTTGATGATTTCTTCCCTTTGTCCCACCATTACGGATAGCCATGTAGTTCAAAACAAGTTTCTTTGGTGTGCCTCATCTTTTTGCAATGGTCACAAAATAGCTTTGAGAGGTCACGGTTCCTTGTAGAATTGCGATTTTTGCTGGATTTTCTTAAACTATTTTTCAAGAATGCTAACGCATCAATAGAAGGCAATCACAAGTCCATTATTAATTGTTGTCTCTCTTCTTGGGCTACCTGTGCATGAAGACGAGATAAAGAAGGCAAGGGATCTGTATTCAAGATTTGAGAAACGGCAGTCTTGTATTTTTCATTCAAACCCATTAAAATTGGTGCACTTTTTCTTTTTCTCTTTCTACAGCAAGTGCATTTGCTGAATTGCAGGTACAGGGTGGGATTCGTGAATTAAATGTTAAGTTCATCACAAATGCCCTTTAACTTGGTGTAATATACTGAGACAACCATTCCCTTTTGCAAGGTATCCATCATCTCAATTTTCAATTGATGAATTCGAGAAGCATGACCTTGTAAAAACCATTCATCTAAATCTCTCCATAACTCTTTTAAGTTGTGACAAATGCCACACTATCATGTAGGGTAGGATGAAGAGAATTGAAGATCCAAGAAACGACCATTTAATTGCATTTGAATCATACGGTGAAAGAGTAATAGATCCATCTACAAAGTCTATTTGGTTTTTGGCTTGGAGCGCATTAGTCATAGCATGACGCTATATGGGATAATTTTCTTCTTTTAGGAGATAGGTTAGTAACGCCATCCCTGGGTTGTGAGAATCATGAAGGATGTATGGTGATGAGGCATCAAGGTTATTTTGGGTAGTATTTGATTGATTGTTATTGATGCTCGAAGAAGTGTCTTCGACCATGGAAAATTTAGGATTGTAATTGCTCTAATACCGTGCCAAAATATAAAAAGGAGAGCTATTTTACTCTCGTCTTTCGTTACTGATAAATGATATTCTTATATACAAAGAGTTTGAATTAGCTCTTAAATCAAGGAAATTAAAATAGGATGCAAATCAATACAGATTTAAGCCTTAAATCAAGGATGCTAGATATGGAAAATGAATATTTACAGTTGACTACTGCTAATAAAACTCTTCTATGCCATAGGATATTACTTCCTAATATTTAAAGAAAACATGAAAAATCATGGAAATTCCAATGTAAGACCCCACGCACTACTTGGACCACCCCCATGATTAATATTTATATATGCATCATTATATAAGATGGCAAATGGTCTCCCTCTTCACGAATTTCCATTTGGACATACTTGTATTATGTGTTCCTGACTTGTAACAATCTTAACCAAGTGCAACTAATTCTCACTTTTATAAGTCACGAGTCAGCTTGTCCACTACAACATCGAAAACCACGGTTGATTGGATCAACCTTCAAGTTCAGGCGAAAGCATGAAGAGGCCTTCACGATTTAGAAGGCGACGTTCCTTTTCAGCCACATTAAAAGGCAGTTACATATAACCGATAATTTCTTTTGGACGTGGAATCGGTTATGCAAGAAACAACTTAGTAGACTTCGATTTGAACCTACCAAAAAGGAAAGAATGAGTTGTTCTTTCACATGTCAATCCATTTGTTACAGTGAAACTTATCCATTCTTTTAGTTTTAACTAGAACAAAAGCAAGCCCTTTAGAAATTTAATAACAAAGATGGCAGGAGGAGGTTTTGTTTCACAAGGGCCTGTGAGGCACTACGATGGCAAAATCACAGCTTTTGTGTTCATAACATGCGTGGTTGGAGCTATGGGTGGTCTGATATTCGGTTATGATATTGGAATATCAGGTGAGTGTGAGTCCTAAACACCCCAGTTTTTGTACATTTTGTCATCACTTGTAGAGCCAATTGATTAACAGTGGTGGTTTGAAACTTCTGCAGGAGGAGTGACTTCCATGGATGAATTTTTGAAGAAGTTCTTCCCACACGTTTACAGAAAAGAGTCGGAAGCAAAGGAAGGATATCAGAACCAATACTGTAGCTTTGACGATCAGATATTAACGTTGTTTACTTCATCACTGTACCTTGCAGCACTTGTTGCTTCCTTTTTTGCTTCAACAGTGACAAGGGCATTTGGTCGAAAGTTGTCTATGCTTTTAGGAGGACTCGTTTTTTTAGTTGGGGCTATCTTGAATGGTCTAGCTGTTAACATTGCAATGCTTATTATAGGCCGAATATTGCTTGGTGTAGGTGTAGGATTTGCCAATCAGGTACATGCGAAGTTCCTTTCCATAGTTCTTAATATACTCTACCTGAATGTATCAAAATGGGAATATGATTGTTTGATAATATGTTGCAGTCGGTTCCCGTCTATTTATCTGAGATGGCACCAGCAAAGTATAGGGGAGCTCTGAACATTGGATTTCAGATGGCAATCACAATAGGGGTCTTTGCGGCCAATCTTATAAACTATGGGACAAGCAAGATAAGGGAGAACTATGGATGGAGAATCTCTTTAGGGCTTGCAGTTGTTCCAGCTATATTGATGACCATTGGATCGCTGATGCTGCCAGACACTCCTAATTCACTGCTTGCGAGAGGCCATGCAGAGAAAGCTAGAAACATGTTGGTGAAAATACGAGGCACAAATGATGTGGATGATGAGTTCCAAGATCTTGTTGATGCAAGTGTTGCTGCAAAGCAAGTGCGAAACCCTTGGAAAACCCTCTTGAAGAAACAGTACAGGCCTCAACTTATGATCACTTTTTTCATTCCCATGTTTCAGCAACTCACTGGAATGAATGTGATTATGTTCTATGCACCTGTTATCTTCAAGACTCTAGGATATGGCGATGATGCCTCTCTCATGTCAACAGTTATAACAGGCTGTGTGAATGTTGCAGCAACATTTGTGTCCATATTTTCAGTTGATAAGTTTGGAAGGAGGATGCTGTTACTTGAAGGTGGTATTCAAATGCTTATTTGTCAGGTAAGCTAGTTTCATTCTAATTTATCTAAAAATAGAACAAATTGCTTTGAAATGAGTGTGTGTTACTTCAAGATCCCATGTTAAATGATAAATTTACTTCACTTGAATTGAATCAAAATTTAATAAAAATTAATTATTTACAGTATGTAATTCCAATTAAATTTTGCTATGCTATTTTAGTGCTTGGGTCTAAATGCACGTTGTGATCACTTTGTTTTGTTATTTTGCAGATCATTATAGCAATCCTCTTGGGATTAGAATTTGGGACGAGTGGAGTAGGATCTTTTCCAAAAGGTCTAGCAGATCTTTTCATAGTTCTAGTATGCTTGTTTGTCGCAGGGTTTGCATGGTCATGGGGTCCATTAGGGTGGTTGATACCAAGTGAAATATGCCCCCTAGAAGTTAGATCAGCAGGCCAATCTGTGAATGTTTCTGTGAATATGCTGTTCACCTTCTTTGTAGCGCAAGCCTTTCTAACCATGCTTTGCCACATGAAGTTTGGTCTGTTTCTGTTCTTTGGTGGATTTGTAGTCGTAATGACTCTATTTGTATATTTCTTTATTCCTGAAACAAGGCATGTGCCAATTGAAGAGATCAATAGACTGTGGAGAGAGCATTGGTTTTGGAAACGGTACATGCCAGATGATGTGATTGGTAACTATGGAAATGTTCAGATCATTGGATCAGCCAGGGGTGTTTGATGGGATCAGATTAATTGATTAGCTGAGGTTTAATTTCTCTTTGTTGGAAACCAAGCATTCTTTCACAAGAGATGAATTTGTAATAAACAGAAGGAAAAAAAATTATAGGGTTTCACTTATATCTTGTCTAATTATCGTTTCCATTAACCTGTAAATTAGATTAATTACTAAAAACAAGGCAAGCACGTTTTAGCACATACCCCTGCTAATGTGAATGGTTGCAAAGGTAAGAGTATGGTAATATGTAAATAGATAAGGATTAATTATACATGACTCTTTTATGGTTTGGATTTTTTTATTTTTATTTTTAATTTTTTATAAATTATCATTTACCTTTTAAAGTTTTATTTATATTCAATTGTATTTTTAACGTTATTTTTTATTAAATATCTAATGGAGAATGAAAAAACAATATTATTAGGGAAATTAATGATAGAAAATAAGACCTCATATAATTTTTAAATAAAAATTTAGATTAGGTCAAATATGATTATCCCAATAATTATTTATTGAAAATCCTTTATGAATAAAACCAAATTGAAGACCTTTTGTTGCATTTATATTACTTTTTACCCTAAAGACTTGATTGGTATGGTCAACTATTGAAACTGATGTTCTAAAAATACCTAGTTCAAAGTGCTCTATTCAATGACTTGTTATTTATGAATATAGACTCGATTTTATTGTAATACTAGTCCTTTCTACCCAAAAATTTATACAACTAATTACTATTTTGTCTAAATTAAATTAAATTAAACGTAAAAGGACTTTTTATTATAATGATTGCATATTTAATAGAAATGATGAAATAGAAAAAACTTTTTCTTTTGATATTATGAAATCCAGATATTATTTCATATTTAAAGACTTCTTAGACTAATTATCACGTATGAGACTTTTAAATTTGTTATCGAAAAAGAAATATAAACTCTATTTTATAATGCATTTCAAAAACACAACAAAGATATCTCAAGTTGTCCTTTTAAATTCAGGAGTATCTTTCTAGAATTTTTTTTGTGAATTTTGTAATGTTATATTCTATTCAGGTTTTAATAATAAAATGTATTTTAAATAATATATTTATTTTATAATATTCATAATTCTATTAAAAATTGTTAGAAACATATTTTTAAACACAATGCTCAACCAATGTATAGATAATCAATCAATTCATTGTTTCCTAGATACATTAATTAACAAATAACTAGGTTTGGTCATCCAATATACCAAAAAAGTGGAAAATTGTAAGTTATGAGTTTGTGTGTCATACGAAATGAAATATTGGTGGACTAATATGATATATTATTTAGCTAATATGCTAAAAAGTACTTACTTTTTAGGGATTTAGCTTAAGCCTTTTTTTTTTTTACCTTTTTAGTTTGTTTTAGTAGTTTTTATTTTTATTTTTATTGTTGTTATTGTCGTTGTGATGATGATGATTATTATTATATTTTTAATTTTTAATTTTTTTCTTTTCATTTGAATCATTTGATAACATACTCTCTACTAATTATGGGTAAAACTGCGTACAACTGAATCTTTCTAGACTCTGCGCATCAACAAGATTTTTATTAGGTGTTAATGATAATGAAGAATAATAAAATGT
Organism: Erythroxylum echinodendron; assembly: GCA_027575705.1. Lineage (NCBI taxonomy): Eukaryota > Viridiplantae > Streptophyta > Magnoliopsida > Malpighiales > Erythroxylaceae > Erythroxylum > Erythroxylum echinodendron. The sequence goes on from JANZXR010000003.1 coordinate 5,667,403, forward strand.
TAATTTTATATTGATAGTTTGTAAAGATAGTTGAAACGATTCAATATAAGTTTGAAATTTTTATATGTCATTTGTACATATTATTTTGATAATAAATATCAATTTATTATACAATTATAATTTAAATATTAAGAATTTTAAATAACTAAACAAGTAATTAACTATTTTTTAAACTAGTATTATTTGTTAATATATTTTTTAATTACTAAAATCAATTTTATTTAAAATTTATGTATATTATGAATCAGTATTAAATAATTAATATTATGGTAAATAAAATTATGACATAAAAACAAAAATAAAAAATGTTATTATAATTTGTATATAAAATTGTAAGAAACTAAAATAAAAAAAATTCTTTTACTAAATTTAAAAATAAAAATATGAAATAAAAAATCATTAGTGGAGTTGGTTAGTATCTATATAAGTATAATTAGCGAAGACAATCATTCAAAAGGGGCTTGGGCTATCTATCATTTAAGTGTAACCTAAAGATTAATCAAATCTAAACTATTTGGTTTAAGCCTGAGCTCGATCTAATTTTGAGCAGATCAAACTCAAAACCTACTTAAGTTTGAAAAAAAAAAGGCGGAGGAAAAGTTGTTAAACTTGTTACTGGTTCGTCGCGACCTCCCTTACAATCTACTTCTCGTAAAAATCAACAGCAATCAACAACATAGAAATGGCACAAGGCTATTCAATTTGGTTCTCGTCAATATTTAAAAAATATAACTTTCAAGATATGACGATAAAGCAGTTTTTACAATCATAAAAAGAAGAAATCAATCACTAGGAAAAAAGAAGAGGAAACGCGAAAGAAGTGACAAAAATGAATAGAAGTCCTCGACCAAAGAAAAGACACGAATTATGAATATCAAACATTACCAATCAAATGCATTAGTATGATAACTCAAATTAGCTTTTAAACGTGATCCTAATAAATAAATTTTGACTTAAATTATTAATTATAGTAAATTATTAATTTGTATCATATTTAGTTAGTTCGGTTTAAATCTAATAATAATTTGAATCATCATATAAATAATATTTGATTAGTCGATGTCTGATGTTATTTTTTAACCGAAATCTAAAGGAAAGAGTTTTAAAAAAAACTAAAAACTAGAAAGAAGTTTTTAGAATATGAGGTTTTTCTAATATTTCTTAAATTATAGGGGAGATTTATAACTTTTATCCTAATGATTGTATATCTATTGAGACCCTTTTTTTTAATATTAGGGAGGCATAAGCCATAACAGTAAAATTACAAAATAAGCTTTGTTAAGGCGGATGGAAAACCAGGTGGTCAAAACGAGAACTTTGCACTAAATGCACCTCAAAATCAGATGTCCTGTTGTTGGCTGTTAAGTCTAACGGGGCATCCAAGGAACGATTTGTTCTTAGCTGTTCAATCGAGTTCCCCACGACTTGCCAGCTATCGGTAGCTGGCTCCAATCTATTTATATGGTAGCTGGAATCCCTCCTCTGTGTGGTGGATGATGACGAAATCGCTGTAGGAGGATAGGATCTTAGCTGCTCGAGCGGTAGTTCAGCGATTTGGGAACGGTCGCTTGCTGAAGGGGAAGACCAGTCGAGAGTGTTGGCCTCGCTTAGTGGATATGGTGGCGCCTGAAGCCAGACATTGCTGGTCGGATCAGAAAGAGGAGAAGTAGGACTTAGATCGGCGAAGCACCTCAGGGGATAGCGGCGGTGAAGATCCACTGGTGGATGAGGGAACACATGCAGTGCTGTGTCAGAGTTAGAAAGTCCCTTTTTTGCCATAAGATTAGCGTCTTGGTTTTCAGATCTGGGTTTATGCTCCCAAGATAATTCGCAGAAGGATTCTGCTTTCCTTCTGGTTAAGTCGATCAGAGAAGATGTTTGACTATTAGAGAGTTCCTCGTCAGTAAGCAATGTGAGTGCTTCTTTCGAGTCTGTTACAACTTTTAGTTTCCTGAGTCCCATATTCCATGCTAAGTTGAATCCTATCAAAATCTCCCAGATTTCTGCGTTTAAAGGGCTGCAGTGACCAATTTTTTTGGTGAACCCAGACACCCAGGTACTGTTGTGGTCGGCAATTATCCCTCCCGAGGCTGCCAATCTGAACGCCGCTGCCAATCTGAACGCCCTACATACTGCACCATCGGTTGAGAGAATGCTCCAGCCTTCCGGTGGAAATCGATGAAT
>JANZXR010000003.1:5669686-5724764 GCA_027575705.1 Erythroxylum echinodendron
GCATTCAAGGACGAAGCATATTGATCTTCGATATCACTTCATCCGAGAGCTTGTGGAAAGCAAATTGATCACTCTGTTACATGTGTCTACAGAAAAATAGTTGGTGGACATATTCACAAAACCCCTTGATACTGTAAGATTTGAACAACTTAGAGGAGCCTTGGGGCTTTGTATCTTTAATTAGTAGTTTTTCTGTTTGTTCTGAAAAAAATTAAAAAAAAAAGAGCAAAAATGCAACATTTCTGGAAAAGTGATTTAAATCCCTAACTTATTCTCTTCTTCTCCTCACTTTTGCCGCAAGCCCCCCCTTACCTCCAGAAACCAAACTTTCACGCAAATCTTGGTTCACTACAAGTAATCACTTCTTTTCTTCAACTTCTTGATTGTTTTGCTTCTCACTATCGAAGATTGAAGGTCCTGTGTCTACCTATGCTCTATGTGTTTATACGGTATGGATATCTTTCATTTCAAAGTTGAGTTTCTTGTGGGGTTTCGATTGAAGTGTGTTAATTGCCTTGGTGGAGTGTTATAACCGTGGGTATCCAGTTAAGTCTTGATGATTTCATTATTTTTGAGAAATCTGAGAAAGTGCCGTGAGTGCTTGGTTTGGTGACTCGGGAATATGCTGTCGTTTTTGGGTGTGCCTTTGACGTGTTTCCTTTTCAGCTGAGTTGTTTGGGGTGATTCAATTTCTGGATGGATTTTGACATACCTTGTTGTGAAAATTGCTGAATTTGTGACTGATTGTGTACTGGGTACAGAATCAACAGTTGTTGACTCCTACTTGCGAGCATATTCCAAATTTTTGATAGTGCTTGGTGATTACTGTGTCTGTGCTTCTTGTCTGCTTGACATTGCATTATGAGAAGAACTAAGGAAAAGGATGCAGTCTCTGGCTCTGAAAAAAAGACAGCAGCTCCTACGCAACGTTCAAGTCGCTTACAATTTAATCCTGGATCTGGCAGAAGTTCTATAGGCGCGGGACCATCTTCATCTGTACCTATTGATATCTCCGATATTCCAGATCACAATGATCCTATTGATGATGTTACTCGAGTGATCGAGTCTATGGTGGAAGACTCATCCTCAGATTCTGAAGCACCCCTGCAGCTCCATCTGTCCCACCACCGGTTCCCTCTCCGGCTCCGAGGAAGCAAACAAAGATGAGGTGCCATAAGTCTGTCCTCCTGCCTCGTTCTCATCCTCCGACCAGACTGCCAGTTGATAAAGCTCTCTCTTTCAAGTTTTATACTCAAGCCGTTGAGCATAAGTGGAGTAAAATTTCAGACATAGATTTCGTTTTAGATCGGCCGATCAACTTGGCTGAGTTTTAAGATCAGGGCTTACACACTCTACTTTTGGCAAGGAACTTGCTGCAAGCTTCTCTTCTTCCTCAACATTACGACGCTAATCTGGTAAAGGAGTTCTACTCTAACTTGACTAGTGACATTCTAAATGTGGATGCAGCGTCTTTTGGAGTAATTTATGTGCGAGGTCGGGTCATTCATTTTAATGCTAGAAGATTGAATCTGTTTTTGGGCTTTGATAATGTTATTGGTGATATTTACTATGATGATGAGTGGGTAATTTCGACGAATCAGATTGCCACAATTATAACTGGTGGAAAATTCACTGCCTGGCCGTCCAGTTCTGTTATTCGATCATCTATGCTGACTCAGAAATATTTTATACTGTTCAAGTTAATTGTGACCAATTGGATATCGAGCGCTCATGTTATCACGATCTATCTAGCCCAGGCTAAGTTGCTTTATGCACTCGGTACAGGCATACATTTCAATCTTGGGTGTCTGATTATCGATGCAATGTTGGCCATTGAGAGTAAGCCTCACTCACTCTTATACTTTCCATCCTTAATCTCACAGTTTTTGTATTCCCACGAGATTCCCAAGGTTGAATCAAGCATCCTACGGTCTGCACCGTTGATGACCATATCTCTACGTATTTTCCGGCAACCACGGGTAGTGGACTTGCCGTATGTTGCTTCGGATCCTTCGGATGTCACGGGAACCTCCACTGTTAATCCACATGCTGCTTTATTTTCAGAGATTGAGCGTATTGAAGGAATCCTTAACGTCACCACTGAAGCTCTTCGTAGCTTGAAGCAACGCGTTTTTCGCTTTCCCGGCAGCTGCTGAACAGTACCTTTTTGGCATGTGTTGTCTCAAAGGGGGAGAGCAGTTCAGATAAGTTTGATGATGTATTTTCTTCTTCTTGTGTTTTGTTGGCAATGGTTGTGTACTGTTAACTGGTTGCTATATTGAGAGGGAGCATTACACACTTTATATCATATGTCCAATTATAAATCATTTTGTGGATTTTATGTGTTGTGACAAAAATGCCAAAAAGGGGGGAGATTGTTAGGATATATTATATATATATATTTCGTTTTGGCATCTTATTTATTTTAATTGGACATACAAAATTTGATGATTTTGTTAAAGTGTTGGAGCTGAAGTGAAACTCTTGTGTTTGGATTGAAGTGGGATTGTTTATTGTGTTGATTGTGTTTTAAATGGATAACAAAGAGAGATCTGCAGATTATCTCTTTTAGTTGTGTTGGAAGTCTACTTGGGTGAAGACACGTGTGTGGAGATTAAGCAATTTCCTAGTGGTGTTAGAAATCTTTTTGGTGGAAGATACGTGTGTGGAGACTTGATAGCGTTGTTGTTGATTTTTGGCTGAGTGGGGGCGTGACGCAGGTTGCATTTTTTTTGGTGTGTGATTTTCAGCGTTGAAGACTTCTTGGTGTATTGTTTTTATGGGTGAGTTTTTCAGGTGGAAGGCTGTGTATTTTGTGGTGTGATTTTCGGTAAAGCTGAGTTCTTAGAGTGTTGCGTTGATTTCGTTTTTTGCTTCTTCATTGTGGAAACTGCTGGCTGAGACACCAAGCAAACACTGAAGTAGTCGACAGCCGTGATAATTAGTGAAGAAAAAAATTCATAGGAAAGTTTTTGTTGATCTCAAGTAGTTGTTATTTTATTTTCAGTTGATTATACACTTGAGATATTTTATTTGTTATTACATTGAGCGAAAGTAGGAAGAAAAATTCTCTGTTGAGGTTAACACGAGTCGGTCGTGTTATTGGGCGTGAAAGTCTTTCACGAGTAGTTAGGTTGTGAGATAGTTGCAGATATTGAGAGAAGCTGTGTTGAATCAATTATGTGTAATTCTATTAAACTCTTGTGAAAGTGATTAAGCTAGGTGAGGACCCCGCAGACGTATGCCTAGTGTGCCGAACTGCGTTATCAAATTTTGGTGTCTTTATTATTTTCGCTTTACTTGATTTTATTTTTGTTCGTGCCAAAAGATGTTTGTGGAAAATTGAGAATTAATTAACCCTCTACAACTTTTCACTTCTTATGACTTTTCTAATCATAGGTCATTCAGTAGCTGGTCATTGAATGTAGCATGTGTAAAGGTAGTTGAATGATCAAGATATGATTTATTACGCTAAAATAATTAGGGAGAATGTTATGTTGTTCTCAATTAGTATTGACTCAGGAAATCCTTAGCCAAGCTAGAATGACATTTTGTAAATAGTATACAAATTTCATTAATTGAATCAATAGCTAATGGTGTAGAAGTTGTTAGCTCAAGATTTATGTTTAACAATTTTGATGATATCTATATAATATTTCAAAATTTAAATTGAATTTATTTCCTTTTCTAGTTAATGGTCTAATTCTTAAAAGGAAATAAAATAATAAGAAATACGTTTTCTTTCTTGCAAGAACCTTCTTTATGAACTTACCTTGTTAGAAATGGTTTATCCGAAATGATCTTACAAATTATGAAGGTCATATTTTTGTCCTGTGATTACTGGAAGATTTTTTATAAAGATAAACGTTGAAATTATTCAGATTCAAATTGATCCAGCTGACTAAGGATGCAAGTGAAGCAACAACTAGTTGAAGGAAATGCCTATTGAAGAAAAAGTCAACGCAAATGTGAAAAACAACTGAACCATACAAAAGCTTGCAAAGCTATATTCTCAAAATTCATCAAAAGCATATACATTCTTGAAAGTGATATTTTTGTAAAAATTTTCTCGTGCGTTAGCAAGTGAAATTATGTTGAGAGAGATTATTGAAGCTCATATTGAGCAAACTTCATTTTTATTTAAGAGCTTGTAGAGGCTAGCTAAATACTACTAATCTAGAAAGTTGGAGAATTTTGAAAATATGTACTCGTGAGCTTAGAGAGGCTCGTCAGATTTAATACTCAGATTTTTATAGTGAAACACTCAAGTTGGATACTTGGGAATTGGAAATAAGCTTGGATTGTAAGTTGAACCATTATAAATCGACTCCGTCCTTCTTCTCTTTTTAACTTTAAATTTTCACATTATATTGTGTCTGTTGTGTGTATGTGTGTGTTCTTTTGGGCAAAAGGCTCCTTCAGTTTATAACTTACAAAAGGCTCTTTTCGGTTTTAACAAGTGCCTTCTGTTTTTAAATTGTTTTAACAAGATTCGTCATTCAGTAGGCTCCTTTCATTTAAGCAGGTCCTATCCTATAAAAGGCTTCTATTGCCTAACAAGTTCCTGTCATTTAAAAGGCTTTATCGTCTAACAGCTCCTACTGCTTTTATTCTTTAACTAGGATTTGTTTATTATATGAATTGAAAGAACCTGCAAAATTTTTTTTGTCACACTCAATTCATCACCCTCTTGCATGTGTTTGCTTTATCATTAGTAATATGGTTAGACTCAAATTAGAGTAGGCATTATTTTCATGTTCTATATCTAGTCAAAAAATATATATATACGAAAATGTTATTCAAAACTACTTTGACATTCTTAAATATTTGGGTGATTATGATATGTTGGTAGACGTTAATCCTAATATATGATTATAAATTGTATAATTGGAGAATTAATGATAAATTAAAAAGAGTTTTAATTTATCTGATTATAATTATAATTTATAATCATTACCAACATATTTAAGAACTTAATGGGTCTCACATAAAGAACAGGATGAAGAGAGCAAAGATATTATAGTCAAGTTAGACTTGATTGTAAAGTTTAAGAAACTTTATGTTAACTATGAGATATTCAATAAATAAGGATCAATATGAGATATTAGATCTTATTTCGGCATAATTGGTATTTAATTAGAATTATTTGTAATTCTAATTAAAGTTTAACTGAAATTAGAATTTAATTTCAATTAAAGTTATTACTAAAATATCCAGACTTATTATATATAAACTTGAGCTTTAATAGAGCTAGCATTTCTTGCTTGACCCTTTATGTAAGAGTTACATAATTTTCTCAACTTGCTTTATGAATGTTGTTAGAGATCGGGCACTTAAGCGGCTATTGTGATTAAGATGGATCGATTTCGGAAACAATTTGAAAGATATGATAAGTATATGACTAAGTTTTTGAATAAAGTACAAATTAAGATTCATATTTTATTATAATTTATGTGTTAATCATTTTATAAATTTAAAGTGATCTTGATTTTTGAAAAATCAAAATACAAAAAAAATTTGTAATTATTCCGCTACGGTCGGGATCGGGCCCCATCCCGATTTCCCAACAAACAAGTCTTATTGTTGGTCCATAACCTTTTTCTAGTTCACTAAGCCAATAAAATTAGATGCATTGCATCCTGTAATCAATTATCTTACAAAGTTAATTACAACTTCTATAGAAATTAATTAAAATTTGATACCAATCTATTATCATTCCTAATTTTTATTCTTCATTCACATATGATTTCTATGTTCCTTAAACAAACATTGGTATATTGATCTTTCTAAAAGTGAATAAGTGATTTCTAAAATTTATGAAATTCTTTCAGTCTAATAAATTAAAATTCTCAAAAGTTGAAATCCTAACTTTTATAAATATAAAAAATCAATTGATCTTTAATAAGTAATTATTTTACCATACATGTCGTCAATGTTCCAATTCACAGTGTTGATTAACTCCTTTATTATAGTTAAAAAAATGTTTGTTTATTTTTTACTTTAATTTTAGTTTCTTGTAGTTTTTAAAAATTATGAAAAATGATAAAACTATTTTTATTTTCTATTTTTTCATAATCTGATTCACTACCAATTAAATATGTATTATTTAATTATTTCATATATTAATTTGAATAGAAATTATGAATAATGTAATTTAATATTATATTTAATTAATTGAAATTAATTATAAATAAGAATGATAAATAATTCAATTTTACATAATAATTTAATTTATTTTTAATTTAATTAAATAAATATAATATAATAATTATTAATAAATATATTTGAATTAAAAAATTTTCAAAATATAAATTTCAAATAAAATTTAATTTCAAAATATATTTAAAATAAATATTAATTCATAAATAAAAAGTTAATTTTAAATCATTTATTTCAATAAAATCAATAACTTTATTAATAAATATTATATAAGAGATTAAATAAATTTATTTAATTAAAAAGACCTATCTTTAAATTTTATTTAGTATGTAATTATTATTAATAATAAAAACATAACTATAATATTAACTATTAAATAAGTTTATTTTTTTAGCCTCCATATTACCCAGCAAAAAAATTGCTTCTCGGAAGAAAAATAGAAAACGAAAGAGAAGTAGAATGAAACGGCTACTTAATCGACACGTGATACTAAAAGAGGAAAGACGAAGAATGACGTTAGAAATTATTAATTTTTAAAAATTAGTAACCAAATCATATGATTAACCCTAACCTTAATAATCTGGACAAAAATATCTAGATGCGTCCCTAAATCAAATGTTTGTCGCAACACTGTTCACAACTTTTCTCCAATTTCGCAGCCTTCGCTTCATTGACAAAAGTCGAAGAAGGCACGGAACAAACGAGTATTCGAATTCACATTTTCTTTCCCAATTCTTATCCTACCCTACCTCCTCCTCATAAAATCCCAATTAGCAATCAAACTCTCATTTCTCTCTAATTCAATCTTCTTGTTTTTCACTGATTCGATCTGACCCCAAACAGGGACAAATCCCAGCTTTTCTTTTGAGTTTTTAAGACAAAAATCCAATCTTTAGTTGGAAAAATGGAGAACGAAGATAACGCAAAATTGGGTTCAGGAGGAGAGGCCAAGAATAATAGCAATAACAATAACAGCGATAGTACCCAGCAAGAAGAAAACCCTAATTCGGTTGATGAAAGAGTTGAGGAAGGAGAGAGGGAGCCCACTTCAAGAGCTGCAAGAACTCCTTTCACTACTCTTAGTCAGATCGATGCTGACCTCGCTCTTGCTCGTACCCTGCAAGAGCAGGTTCCAATTTCTATTTTCTTATCATATCAAAAATTTCCGAATTTCAATTTATGGGTTTGGATACTTGAGGGTTTCTGCAACTTTGGGAAGTTCTTTTTGCTTAACTACTTAAGAGTTTGCTATACTATTATGGAAATTTTACCTTATGTTCACGAGGAAAATTCATTGAAGTGTAATCTTTCATTTCTCAATTACCAATAACCTAAAAAGAATTTTTTTTTTGATGTTTTAGTGCATGTTTGATTCATCGTTATGTGGTATTGTTGTGGCGTAGGAAAGAGCATACATGATGCTTAGAATGAATAATGAAGGGAGTGATTATGGAAGCTGGGATGCTGGGAGCTACGTGCATGATGAGGATGATGATTTTGGTGATCCTAATGACGAAACAGATGGAGATGATGACGAGGAGGAGGGACATGAATATGAGACTGATGCGGATGATGATGCGGATGCATTTGACGTGCATGTTCATACTGACGTTGCGGGTATGAATCGTCTTCTTGTTGAATTTGACCGGGATACCTTTTCTAGTGATGAGGCTTTTGCCCGGGCCTTACAAGAAGCAGAAGAGAGAGAAATGGCTGAAAGACTGTTGGCTCTTGCCGGGATTCAAGAGAGTGAGTGCTTATACTTGCTGTGTAACTCTTAACACTGTTATTCGGAAGTGTCATCAATGCTTACACTGATACCATGTGTTACAGGAGAAATTGAAGATGTTGAGGATCATGGAGCTATCTCTCAGGTGTGAACTCTATTTAATCCTAATCATATTTCTCCCTTCTTCACTTATCTATCCTGCCTGTTTGGTTATCGACCTTGCACATTTTACTGATATTAGCATGTGATTGATATGTCAGAATGAGCATACGTTATTCTTTTCTTTCTGCAAGGTGTTGCTTAGTTAATGATTATAGCACTTGAGGATTGACAAGATTGTTTAAAGTGACTTATAGATCGTTAGCATCATTGCCCTTATGGAAGGATATAATTGATTTGAGCTATAATTTCGCCTGTTTTCATAGGTTAGGATAATTGTTACCTAGTGTTAAATGATATCTTTATTGACTGACAGTTTGAAGTGGATATGTGAGTCAGATGTTTGCGATATAAATCCTTATTGTGGTATTCTTAAAGCGTTTTATTTTCTCTTTCGAACATACAGGACACATGGGAAGAGGTTGATCCAGATGAGCTTTCTTATGAGGTCAGCCTTACTTCTGTCCTGTGCTTATAGTGGAGTTTGCTTTTTAGCTTTATTTTCACTTTACAATTCATTTATTATAGGAGTTGCTTGCATTGGGTGAAGTTGTTGGAACTGAGAGCAGGGGGCTATCAGCTGAAAAAATTGCTTCTTTGCCCTTAGTAAAGTACAATTTAGCAAGCAGTCAGAATGGAAGCAGTGATTCGTAAGTGCGAATGCCCAGGTCTTAACAGCCTGTATCAACATGGAAACTGAATTTCTGTGATTTTATTTCAGCTGTGTCATCTGCCGTGTGGATTTTGAAGATGGTGAGACGCTGACAGTGCTTTCTTGCAAACATTCATATCATTCAGAGTGTATAAATAATTGGTTGAAAATAAATAAGGTATGTCTTTGAGCTTATGACTTTACTAGGTTTTTCGTGGTCATACTAGAAAGTTTTTGTTTAGTGTCAAATGTGCTTTATCATGTGGGATCAATTTGAATTTTCATCCCTGGATTCTATGTTATGTTTTACCTAGATTGGTGTTACTACACTACATTGTGCTCCTTTAAATGAGTGATATTTGTGGTGGAGCAACTCCAGGATGATTTCCTTTTCATTTATTCCAGTTAACTGAGTTCAATAATATCTGACTTCAATATGTCATGTAATTCTTTTTACCGGGGGCTGAGTTGTTTGTATGGTAATTCTGCTTTAAACTGGTGGATTCCATGGCTTGAGAAATAATGTCACTGTTACTTCCCAATTGTTGCTGCCATCTCAATGGCTCTTTTCATGAAAGTTATGTTGGAGACCATAGAACATTTAGACGCCCTCTAGGTGTTCAGATTCAAATCCTGCTATTTTAGTGCCAGCCTCATAGCTTGGGGTTTTCGGTGAACAAATATGGGTAAATATATTGTGGATAACAATCACAGTTGTTATCTGATGCATAACTGCCACTCTGGAGGCCATGACCACTGTAGATTCGTATCTTGTTTTTCTGCTTTCCATTTTTAACTCATTCAGCTTATTTATTATGTAATATTCTTGAACCTTAAATAGGATTGAAGTATTTTTGCTTTCCCTTGCTAGAATGGCTTGAAGTCAATTTATCTCTTCCTATTGTGAGGAGATGTACATAACATAAATGTGATCATATCTACAGTCTTTGCTATACTGCAACTTAATTCAGCTTATTGCAATTCTTTTATTGATACAAAAATTTTTGGTTGTAATTGAACCATTCAATTTTTGTTGGCATAGATGATATTCTTATTGGATAGTCTACATTTGCACTGCTTATTAGATTTGTATTCCTGATTAAGGCATATCCCTTTGGAACCAAAAGTATTAATTCCGCTCAAGCGTTGCGTTGCACATTGGTCTCTTAAGTTACGTGCTCCAGATTTTATATAATATGTATTGAGAATATTAAAGGAAACATCTATTGAGGAGATATTTCAGGATTGCATCTGAAGGAGCATTAATCATTGATTTGCCTCAATTCTTCTGAACATTGAAACGTGACTAAATTTCTTTAAAAAGTAATGGTGAAGAATCAATGGGTGGTAAGTTGATAAAAAAGTCATTCTCTGCATCGTTCTGTTTTCTTTTGTTTGGGCCGAATACAATTAGCCGAACAGTGATGGTGATGTTTATTGACAAGGCTGCCTATGCAGTAAATTGAGCTTGAATCTCTTTATAAAAGAATTTTTTTAAAGTTTTGACACCGCTCAAACCATATTTTGTTCTGGTTTTATCAACTATGTTAGTTAGTAACGTTATTGTATTCACAGTTTTATAAAAATCACGTTACAAAATATTGAAAGGGTTTATTTTGTTAATTTGTCAGCATTATGGAGACCATTTGAGTTAAATGTGTGCCCATTTTCAAATTAATCAGAAAAGTACCAACACCACGAAATGTGTCAATCTCTTACCCTTTTTCTGGATGAAAAATGCCAACAGTGTGGTATGTAAGACAGTGTTTCATCTTAAGCCTACCCTTCTCTTTCTCTCCCCTCGTCTTGAACACACACACAAACTTTTGCATGCACTCTTGTATATAGTTGCATATGGACATGCTTTACTATGTTATTTCTAATATGGTGCCAGTCATTTGTTTAGGGAGCTTATATCTTTTAATTCTTTTGATGTTCGGTTATGGTTTAAGGGTCATGTCATGTTTCCACTCCATTGAACTCGTTCAGCAGTTCCTTTATATTAGAATCATATTGGTTCTCTATTGTGACGCATATCACGTAAATCAGGCATCTTATCAACTTGCTTTGGTGGCTGCAGGTGTGCCCAGTTTGTAGCACTGAGGTATCCACCTCCGTTCACAGTTAGCGTTGATTGGACCATCATCTTTTGTCCAAGAATGCCTGCAGGTGGCTGACCAGTTGGAGTAACTCTTCCTCCTGCACCTAGCTGTTGTCTTTCTTTTTAAAGGCCAATGTATCGATTCCTGTATCAATTATATTTTTACTTTCACAAGGTGGTTTTTATCTCTCTTCCGATCTACCTGCTAGCTATCGTCCTGGAACTCTTTTAAGTGGCACATTGTCTCTGTAATCTTCTGCTTTAGCAGTGAAACAACAGGGATAATATTCCAGATTGGTTCTTTCATTGAAGATGGAATTTTATAAATGTTTGATTTTTGGATTACTGTCCTGTTTCTTGTATATTCCATTTTAGTAGTAATGTTGCTCTAGTAAAGGAAATTAGAAGCAAGTTCAAGAACTGCTAAATTAGTTTAGCCTTTTCTGAGTTTTCTCCTTATTTAAGACTATAGGATTGGTTTTACCCTGTTGAGTTGTTTAGTAGGGCATATTCTTTTCCTTTTTGGATTTCTCTTCCCTTATTATTTATCTAGGGCTGTTATGAAGTTTTTATTTTTTATTTTTTTCAAATAAAAACAAAATTTTATTTGATTGTTAGTCTATAGATATATTAATAATTACACATCAGATAAAATTTAAAATAAATTATTTTGAATTGAATAAATTTATTTTAATCTTTTGTATATTTATTAATAAATTATTATATTTTATTAAAATAAATAATTAAAAAATGAATTTTTTATTCAAAAATCAGTACTAATTTTAAACATATTTTAATTATAAATTTAATTTTTAAAGATATTTTATATTTAACTATAGTTATTAATAATTATTAATTTAAAAATGATTAAAATTATTAAGTAAAATTAAATTATTCATAATTCATGTTGATAATTAATTAATATATAATATTAAATTAAATTTTTCATAGTTTTTAATGATAATTAATATATTAAATAATTAAATAATATATATTTAGTTGATAGGAAAAAGTAAATAAAAATTAAAAACTATTTTTATAGGTTTTCATCGGAAGAAATTAAAAATAAAAATAGGTTTTTAATATCCAATTTTAAAAATAAAAATAGTTCTTTTTGTTACATTTGATCTTTTGTATTTGGCATATTCAGCAAGTTGAAATTAATGTTGCAGCCTCTCTCAATTACAGGGACCAACGAATAAGTTGGCCCTTCCTATCCTCCAGTGCTTCCCTTATAAAAACCTTTTATAAGGCAGACACAAATGTATTAGTCAGCCAGAATTATCTACTTCAAAAGAAGAAAAGAGCACAGCGAAACTTTACAACTAAAGGCGCACGTATATGTATAACATTTACAAACATAGTTGCTTGAGAATCTGACTTGAAGTAACTGTAGCTTCAAACATTATTGCAATCACACATGTTGTCTTAAATAAGGGTAAGATTCTAAAAGTTAGTATTCGAGAATCCTGTCTTGTTGAACTTGAAAAAGGTGGCTCTTGTTCTTGTTAATACAGCTCCTGATCTATCCCAAAACATATTTCCTGCTCTACCTTCATCAGATTTTAATACCAAAAAGATGTATTATTATTATTTTGGTTATACAATCTTCACTACTCATAAATTCTGCTAAACATTGATCGACTATAGGTATTCAAACTTGCATGTTAAAGTTACAATCCCATATACTTTATGTAATATTTTCATTCCACTACATGGATAAATTGTCGCACAAAATTACAAATCAAAGCAAACCAGTCACACAAACAAAGAGTTAAATCATCAGCAACACATCACATATGTTTATAAAATCATAGTTTTAACCACACATGAAAGATATAAATCCAGTAGAAATAACTAATCTGACATCAAAATATATTACTCAAGTAGTTCCACATCACAAGCCCCTCCATCAAATCGATCTTATGCTAATCCTGCAGTCTCTGCGATAAAAATGATAATCATGTCAGAATAATTGATAGCCTAAAACTTAAAACTTAAGTAGAAGTCTTTCATATCATGATGATAATTCACAAACTATAAGCAACCTTATACCAGGACCTTAGAGATTGGGCTGAGCGAGCTGGAGATGGTAAGGGTGAAGCTGCGGAGGGATGGTTGCAAGCTGAAGGACACTACTGGGCTCTCCACAGAATGGAAATTGATCCAACACTTGATGCTGTTCATGTTGATGATGATGCTCTGCTGGTTTTGCTTCCATGGCTGCTTGCTGATACTCCAATGCTGCTCTATGCTCATGAATCTGAAACAATCCGTTCCAAAAAAAGAAAGAAGTTAACACATTGTTCTTACTACATGTTCCTAAAATATATGCTATTCGTATCAATACAAATACATAAGTAATTAAGGTGGTGGATAAGAGTGTCTCCTCACCCAACGGTACATGTTGTTGTTTTCTTCTTCCAGCAGTCGCTCCTAATTGGTACGTGAGCAAATCACAGAACATCAACTTAGATCTTTGCATTAATAAGAATACATATTGATATGTGTTAAGGAGTGTATTGAGTGTGTATTTGTGGTAGGAGATGGACGAAAATAAAAAAGCCTAAGTACCTTTCTGCGAAGATTGTCCAGCTGCTGTTGCAAGAGTTCATTCTATTTGTGCATGCATATAAAGAGAATCAATTGATTAGAACCCAAAATCATAATCGAAATCATCTTTTTTCAATTCCTATGTCGTTCACAGTATTATGTAGCTACAAATCTTATTAGACAAACCCTACCATGGTGAACAAGAAACTATAATAAAATTTTGTTCTTAACTAAAACAACTAGAACCCTTGAATACGTGTGATATAGTTCTAATAAATATCTTAATCCTCACAAATAATTAGGAGTATTAATAGAACTTTAAAGTTTACTGATTACCTTCCTATCTCGTACTTTATTCACAGATCGTTCAAGATCATGTTCAAGTTGAGTTAACTCTTCAAAAGGGATAGTCGTCATATCCTCGCCAGTGTAACGTCGCATGCTTAGCTGAAGACGACGTGTTTCTTTCCTCAACATTGCCAATTCAGTATACAATTGTTCCTATAAAATGAAATGAAGGAAACACAACGAGTAACTTCAAGCATGAGATGACATCTTGAATAGATTATGTGTAGAGAATATTTACCCGACTGTCATGCTCAGGAATTCGAGTCCCTGTAACCTTTTGGTACCTTTCTATTATCTGCTCCATCCTGTAATAGATAGAGATTCATCATTCATTTCTCTTTTCCATTCTTCTGTTTTTTTTTTTTGTTGAGAAAATTAAAGAAAAATAGCTAATAGACAATCTTCTTCTTAATTGAATGAATAATAATACTTTTTTTTTCTGAATGCAGAATCTGATTAGTGTTTTAATAACAAGTTTTTGTATCTTGAAAATGGAAATTAGTAATTAATCTAGCAGACTCGTAGAGTTTAATCTCCTGGAATATAGGATGAAGACCTCGATGTTGGATATGTTATAGTAGCTTTAAGTTAATTTTTAATTGGTTCTGACTGCGAAAAGATAATGGTATTTGAAGACTATCTCTAGGTTTATGTTTCCTCGTTAATATATTAGAAAAGAAAACTGAAGAAATTAAAAAGAATCAGTGACCTCATCCATGAGGGTTTGCAGTCAGGCCAGGGAATAATTGCTTCAGTCTTCAGATAATAACATGGCCTGGACCTTATTGCCTTTCTTAGTTTAGAAAAAGAAAAAATGGCTAATGATTCAACTGAAGGAATTGATGATCAACTATAACCAAGGATTGAGATGAATAGCAACTTCTTAAGAAAAATCCCAAGTAGTTTCTAGGGTTAGAACTCATCATGAAACTTGATCACCAGACAACTATTACTCTCGCTGATTTCTTCTCATAATTCACAAAAT
Organism: Erythroxylum echinodendron; assembly: GCA_027575705.1. NCBI lineage: Eukaryota > Viridiplantae > Streptophyta > Magnoliopsida > Malpighiales > Erythroxylaceae > Erythroxylum > Erythroxylum echinodendron. Next base: position 5,684,373 of record JANZXR010000003.1, read on the forward strand.
TAAAACTAAAGTTAAATCTACAGTTGCATATGTTTCAAGCATCTTATGTGTCACAAATTCTTCTTCTTAGGGAAGCAAAAGATTATAATCTAAAAGTTCTCTAACATGAAGAGAAAAAAGGAAAAGAAATGATAAGCTGAACAACTTTTGACTAGGAAACCCTAGTTTGTCAGAAGCATGCAACAGATTTATAGTCTGCAGGTGGATTTTTGGTTAATGTATAGAGAATTTTCTGCAGAGACGTGGGTGAAAGCAAAGAGAACATGGTAAAGATTGAAACTGAAGTGGACCTTAAAGGTTCAGTGCAATACTGGCACATCTTGCCAGTGCTTGAGAAGATTATGAGGCCAATCTGTGCATCGCAGAGGACTGAGAGTTCGTGTGTCTTCTTCAGAAGGCCTTGTCTACGCTTGGAGAAGGTGACTTGCCTTGTAGTCTGGTTTTCAATCCTCTTTATTGGTATCTTTCCACGACCCATGATTCTGAACAAGCCTTGATGTTGTAAAACTCTTCTACTTGGGGAAATATTATGCCGGAATTCCTGGTTTTTTCATGCCAAAGAACTCCAGGGATTAATTCCAAAAGACCACATAAGGGAATGTATAGATTTCACTTTAGCTCTCAAATAAATGGAAAGTAGAGTAAGAGTTGAATTTCCCATCATAAGGATGAGTTTCAAATAAAGGATTAGAAGGCATAAAACAAATAGGCAAATGGAAACTAAGCTTCTGAAACCTAAACTGATGTGTTAGTGTAATTTCTAAAACCATTCCAGGCTTATGAGAGGGATAATAGAGAAAGAGAAAACATTTTGTATACCTTAATTTCTTCTCTTCAATTCCTTGTAGAATTGGAGCTAGAGTAAGAAGAGGCAATTCATTCTATAAGAAGATCACAACCTTATAATGTGAATGCCATGCATATTGGAATATACTATATATAAAGCTCAAAAGGATGTCAAAGAAAGATGATCTTGACCAAGTGTTAGGTTTGATCAGTGGTTGAGGTTAAACGATATATCAACTTCTATGGTGCATATTACATCATGGGACTATACACTTCCAAGAGAATAGTGGTATAACATGTAATTTTTCCCTATGCAAGAAGTTTTCCATTGTTGTCATACATTGAAAGCTTGGACAAAAGTGTTGTTGTGTGACTCTTAACAACTCTCTCTGTGTTTGATCTGTCAAGTTACCTGAACTTTCCCATTTTTGGAATGCTTTAACAATGGTTAGAAAACTGAGGTTCCCACGAAAAGAAACCAAATAAGATGGGGGTTGGGTAAGAAAACCCATAAGAACTATTAGGACACGACAAAGAGTTACAATCTCTCAGAAAAACTCTGAATGCATTTATGGTTGATGGTGTTGATCATGAACCAAAAAGCATCATTGCGAACTTTGGGAAACTAGTTAGACTGAGTAAAGTGAAACTGATAATGCACTTGAATGAGTTGTAAGCTTATTAATATCGCTGGTTAAATCATCACTAATATTCCTTTCCAATAATTCATTTCATACCTCCATATCAGTTCATCTTCCTAAGTTCCTTTTGTCCTTTACCAAAACCTGCAAAATTAGCAACTGAAAGAGTTCCAAGGATAGAGTTCGCTCTTGCCAGAAGCTATGAGGCTTCTATTGGGAGAGAGGTTTACTTTACTCCTTTATTTCTGATTCTACAGAACTTGCTATACTTTTTATTGTGGTTTCGACATTGATTAATTTCTTTATATATATATATATTTTTTTTTTCACTTTCGATATTTTATTTTATATTTTCCAAATAAGACAATTTTTAGTTTTATTATTATTATTGATATGTTACAATTTTATTAATAAGGATGGTTAAGTATTAATCAAATTTAAAAATAAATTGATTTTATAAATAAAAATTTTAATTTATTCATATAATATTTATAATAAAATTCATTATATTTTATTAATAATGAATTTAAACTTTTGAAATTTGTGCATTTTAAGAATATTTTAAAATATATTTCTTAATGTTAGAGATTATGATTTGTGATTTGACTTAGTATCTTTAGGGATTATAATTATAACTTACCTTATATGAATAAGATAATCTAGTATATAAAGAGAGTGAGAGAGGTTGATTTCAATAAGCTCTTCCTATTTCTTTTCTTAATTCACATCTCTTCTTATCCTTTTTCTTAATTTATATCATAGTATCATAGCAGATTTTTTAATCCTACCTCTAATTCCTTTTTCCTTCATTTTGTTGCAAGTGAGAACTCATATATACCCAAACCTTTATCATAAAAATAAAACTAACCTTAACAATCTAATCCTAAAGAAAACTCAACCATCGATCACCAAGTCAGAAGAAGAGGGGACATTGGCGAGTGTCCCACGCACCACCGACAGTTGCTATTCAACTAACACTTGTAGCTCATGCGCCACCTTTTGGTGATGTTCTGTTGACCCTGCTATCATGGAATGATTCACAACAACTTTAGAAACCTATTGGTGATGTGTTTTTTTTCTTTCTTTTAATTGCTAGAAACTAGGTTTGTGTGTTTAACCATTGTCGGTGATGTATTTTTCCATCTTTAATTGCTGGAAACTAGGTTTGTATGTTTAATTATCTTTAGTGGTTTTATGGTTCTATCATGTTTGTAGTCCCTCTTTCGTTGTTGTATAGTTGTTGATATTTGAAATTCAAATTTTTGCACTATTATTCTTACACCTGATTCTCAACATCTTTCTATATCAGTTACATCATGAGTGACTTCAAAGTTGAAAGTATTGAAGGACAGTCATCAATTATAGTTTAACAAATCACAAATTGGAAATTGAATGGAACGAATTATGTTGCTTAAGAAAAGGTGGTCATTGTATATCTCAAGGGCCTTGGAAGGTATGAGCATCTCATCGATCTAGCTCCTGATATTTAGTTAATGGGTTATAAGAAGTAGGAACAAATGACAATCAAATAATGACAAACCTTTGAAACACTATGGAGTCAAATATTGTTAACATATTTAGTTACTGAAATATAATCATGAGTATCTCAATCCTTGAAAGGGACAACACAAGAAAGTGGTGATAAGACTGCTCTAACTATTCACAATAGTGGAAATAGAAGCTGAATTAACTAAGCTGGTTGTGGTGGTCGTAGAGGAAAGGGCAGAGGAAGCCAAAGGAAATGTAACCATTATGGCAAGGATGGGCATGTTCGGGATTATTGTTGAGATTTACCCCCATAGTTACACCCAAAGTCATTTCAGTATGCTAATATTATGGAGGCTTCTAATGATTCTTGCTTAAAAAATGGGAATAAGTTGGTTTTTGAAGAAGAATATGCAGCTTTTCTCTAGTATCAAGCGACCAAGCAAGCAATCACACTAATTGCATCGTTTGTTCACCTAGGTAATCATATAACTTGTATATCATCTTCTGTTAAACCTTGGGTTATAGATTTAGGAGTCACTAATCATATTGAAAGTAAACTAAATTTTTTTCATCAAATTACTCCTGTACTAGACTCCCACCAACTTACTGTTGCTGTTGCTGATGGTTCCAGTACTAGTATAAGTGAGGTTGACATTGCATCACCTTCTCCTTCAATGATGTTATCAGTAACACCATATATTCCAAAATTTTTGTTCAACTTAATGTCTTTTAGTAAACTAAATTAGTGAATTGTTATATCTCATTTTACTCATTTTGTTTTTATCCACGATTTGAAGACAAAGAGGATAATTGGAGGAGGGTGTAAATCTAGAGATCTCTATTATTTTGATAATCATTCAACTTGCTCAGTTGTAGCTTCACCTCTTCAAATCCACAGTCACCTTGGTCATCCATCCATCCAAAAATTTTTTAAAATTGATTCCTAATTTGAATTCAAATCTTCATTTAGATTGTGAGTTTTATCAACTTGGGAAACATCATCATATTGCCTTTTCATCCAAAGTTCATAATCAAATCAAAAGTCATTTTGCGTTAATTTATTCTAATGTTTGGGGTCATTACTTTGTTGTTTTTATTGATAATTGGTCTAGAATGTTTTGGTTATATCTATTAAAAAAATGTTTCAAATTGTTTTCCATTTTCCAATCCTTTTGCTCTAAAATCAAAACTCAATTTAGTTGTTCAGTTCATATCCTCAGAAATGACAATGCCAAAGAATATTTTTCTAAAACCTTTAAGTCTTACATAAAAAATGTTATATGATTCACCAATCTTTTTGTTGTCACACACCAAAAAAAAATGGTTTTGTTGAAAGAAAAATCGGGCATATCATAGAAGTTGGTCGAACTTTACTAATTGAGATGAAGGTTCTCAAGGAGTTTTCGAGTAATGTTGTCCTCACTGCTTGCTATCTTATTAACATAATGATATCCATTACTCTCAAAGATCAAATCCTTTATATCTTTATGTATCCTAATAACTCTTTGTTTCCTCTTCATCCTCATATTTTTGGATATGTCTGTTTTATCCACCAAATCTAGCCAGAAGTTGACAAATTGTCTTCACGAGCCATCAAGTGTATCTTCCTCAATTACTTTAGATCACAAAAAATCTTATCGTTGTTACAACATCTCACTTAAAAGATTCTTTGTGTGTGCAGATGTGACATCCATAGAGAACACTGCATACATTTTCTGAGAGTCAAGATTCCAAAAACTTCCATCATTATTTACTCTCACTTTTTGACAATCCCTTGGATAATTCTCCTAAAATTTTAGACAATTCTCCTACAAATTTTGATCCTTCTTATTTTCATAATTAGTTGTCTTGAGCAAATTTGTAGGTTTATTCTCAACGAACTCGCCACATAGTAGATGGCTATCTGGATGGGCCCTCTCCTCCAACGCCTGATTTATCTCCAGGTTTGAAAAATAGTGACCTAGACTGACCTATTGCTTTACAGAAAGGTAAACTATTTTGTACGAATCATACAATTTTCAATTTTGTTTCTTATAATCATGTGTCCATCTCCAAATGTTCTTTTTTATCAAGTCTGGATTATATGTCCATACTTAAAAGAAAAACAGAGACTATAAGGAACCTTGGGTGGAAGCAAGCTATATAAGAGGAAATAGACGCTTTATGGTTAAATGGCACCTAAAAGCTTATTACTCCTCCTGCTCCTCCTGATGCCTCAATTGTTGATTATCGATCAGTATATACTATTAAGACACTTACTGATGGATCTATCAAATGACTCAGGACTTTTTTTGTTGCTAAAAGATATACACAAGTCTATGGTATTGATTATTCTAAAACTTTTTTCTTTTGTGACAAAACTGATGTCAATCCATATTTTATCTCCTTAGCCGCAACTTATTCTTGCCCTCTTGACCAACTTGACATCAAAAATTCCTTCGTTTATGGTGATCTAGAAGAAATAATTTGTATGGAGCAACTTCTAAGGTTTATTGCTCAAGGGGAGCCTGAAAAAGTGTGTCAATTAAAGAAATCTTTATATGGTTTAAAACAATCCCCTAGAGAATGGTTTGAATAATTTAGTTCAGTTGTGAACAAATTTGGGCTGAAGCAGTGTGGAGACCATTTGATGTTTTATCAACACATAAGATCTGGTAAAAATCTATTGATCATATATGTTTATAAAATTGTTATTACTGGTGATAATTAAAATGGAATTCACAGATTGAAAGAATTCCTGTAACAACAATTTCAAATAAAAGATATTGGTCTATTAAAGTAAATTTTGGGAATCAAAGTTGCAAGATCTAAAGATATTTGTCTTTATCAATGCAAGTATCTTTTTGATCTTATAAAAGAAGTTGACTTATTAGGATGTAAACTGGTAGATTCTTCAATAGATCCCAACATCAAACTTGATGAAAACTAGAGAGAACTCTTGAAACATCCGAGAAATTATAGGAGACTAGTTGGAAAATTTAACTATCTTACAGTTACTAGGCCTGACATTTCATTCAGTACAAGTGTGGTAAGTCAATTTATGCAATCCACTCGAACTAACCATTAGAATGCAACTATTCGAATCTTGAAATACTTCAAAAGCAATCCTAGAAAAAGACTCTTATATAAGAACCATAAGCATTGTTCAGTTCAAGCCTAGAGTGATGTTGATTGGGTTGATTCTAAAATTGATAGGCGATCTACTATAAGGTATTGCGAATTTGTTGATAGTAATTTGATTTCATAGAAAAGCAAGAAATAAATAGTAGTTTCTTGTTCAAATGCAGAATTAGAAAATAGAGCCCTGACATATACAACTCGAAAACTTGTCTAGGTAAAACATATATTACAAGAACTTGGATTTCAGCTAACATAACCTATGGAACTAATTTGTGATAATCAAGTAGTCACTGTCATTGCTTCTAATCTAGTTTTTTATAAAAGGACAAATTATATTGAGATAAACTATCACTTTTTCGGATAGAAGGCGTAACAAAATGTTATAAAAACTACTCATGTAAAGTCTGATGACCAATTAGCTTATCTATTTACCAAGTATTTGGTTGAAAATCGTGTATCACAACTATGTAATAAGCTTGGAGCGTATGATATATTAGCTTCAACTTGAGAGAGAAAGTTAAAGACTATGATTTGATTACCTTTAGGGATTACGATTGTGATTTGATTGAGCATCTTTAAGAATTATAATTGTGACTTACATTCTATGAATGAGATAATCTAGTGTATAAAGGAAGTAAGAGCTACTGATTTCGGTAAGCTCTTCCCATCTCTTTTCTTGATTCACATTACTTGGATAATTATTAAATTTTTTAAAATTATTTTAAAAATAAAATACATCAAATTATTAAATTATATCAGTCATAATTTTTATTAATATTCAAAGCTTTAATTAATCATAAATCACATTATAAAAATCAATTTATTTTTATTAAATTTAAAATAACTAAAACATATCTAAAATTTGTTGTGTTCTGATGTCAAGTTATGAGATTTATTCACTTCATTAACATTTCTCTATCTTTCCTTGTCCTAACAAGGAACTTGATTCCAAGACGGCCGACAAGCTAACAATTGGCTAGAAAGCTTCATTACTCAGTTATGGCGACAATGGAGGAAGTTGGCGTCTTGTATAGTGTTCCCATCATTTTATATATGTTTACTATATGTAATATGTATACATTTCAGCCAAGAAAAAGTATGATTCAAGTTTAATTATATAAACATAAAATCATCACTTCAATTCTTCTGCATCGCTCTAATTGCACTTTTAGGCATTAAAGAAAAAGGGTACAAGAAGGTGTTTAACATTAGTGAAGACATGAATCTATTCGTCTTCTAAGACACAGAAATAAAGGGCACTCTTCAAGTTTTAGCATTATTATGGAAACAGTATGAGGTTTAGTTATTTGAACTACTTAATTATCGACTGATAGATGCTTTTAACCGAAGTTTTCAGCTTCCTTGAGGCTGTAATTTGGATAATATGTATCTTGACCTCCACTGATTAACCATATACTGACAACTTGAGTCCAGTTGGATCTCACAAACTCTGAACATAAGCAAGTTTTATGGAAGCTAGGTAGAGATTCTCTGTCCTTATCCATGAATGTTTCTAAGTTTAAATTGAACCACCAGGGCTTTAGATTTCCATTTTGAACATTACTTTGTCAGTTAAAATCTGAATTAAGAGTAGAAATTGTTCTTTGAACATAGGATCTTCAGTTCCTGTCAATCAGCAACTATACTAATGATCAGAGGATCATATCAGGCCATGAGCAGTAATATAAGTAACTATCTGCACCAAAATAAAGTAACAAAAGTTACAATGTACCACCACCAAAATTTGCTAAAACTTGTTCAAGCAATCTGGCATATATCAAGAAGATCAAATCCAGAGGGTTGCTACCAAGCTAGAAAAGGTAAGCCCCAAAAACATTAAACTCTATCCTTCTTCCTTATCAGCTGGATTGAAAATAGAGATCGTTTTGGTCCCCTTCGCTTAACGTAGAACATTTTAAGAAAACCAGAAGTTGCAGTGTAGTCAGAGTTCTCTTTCTTTCTATTTCTTGTGGGCAACTAGAAAATGGTCAGACATCACATGTCATCAATCCTAGACAAGGAAGGCTACCCCAATGGTCCCCTCCTCTTTTAAGTTTTTGTATTGAATTCAATAGCTACAGACCCCTTTACTCTGGCCCTCTCTATTCATGCTTTTCCTTCATTTTCTGTCTCTCTCGAAATGATTACCATTTACAACTAACATTTCATTATGTTATGCAAAAATAAAAGAAAGAAACTATAAAGGGCTTGGAAGAGATATTGTGGAATATATCTCATGAAGGCTATATCACCAACTCACCATTGAAAAAGGCCAGTGCTGAGAAGAAAAGAACATGGGCACTTGCCACAAATGGAAACTTTGAATGGAAGTGGTTTCACGTCCACTTCATGGTTATATGACCTCAGATTCACATGGTCCGTTCAGGTTTTCGGTACTGATAATATACTAAACACAGAAGACCATTGCTACCAATTAAGGTAGCTAACCAGGGCTTGTAGTTGTATTTTGTTATATAAATATTAACAATAATAAGTAGCTTAAATATTCATCTTAAGCATTTAATGCAATTGAAAGAAATAAGCCCAAAATCAAAGTCATCTTCATAACCTGAGATTTAAAAATAGGATCCTAATTCCCAAATTCGTAATTCCAATTCAAAAGATAACCCAGTCAAGACTACTCTCTTAAAGTCGTAAACATTTATTATATGAACATTAATGGTAGTAAATAATCTGCATACTTCATAAGAACATTACTGGTTTCAACTGAGAAACTCTTCCTGCAGAGAAGTGTGCATCTAACCAAAACACCAATTCCAGGTTAGGTTGAGAAGATTAAGGTTGATGTATGGATGATAATAAAAATGGTGGATGGACTAAACATTTAACCCGTTACAACAAAACATAATATACACGAGATGCTTATACATCTGCTACACTGGAGATGGTTAGAAGAACATTGTCCATTGTTCTGTCTTCCATTTCCTTCAACCATTTCAAACAAAAAGCCTCATGTGGTAGTTGCCATGCAAAACAGGAAACTTGTATAATTCAAGCTATTACAGAGGGCATACTTTGACAGGAGGATTGGGTTGGGATATGAATAACCATGACACAGGCAGACCTTCTCTAGAAGCTTCTACGCTTCCTTCTCTTTCTAGTTTTCTTTTTCTGAGCGCTCTCAGTCTCATCCACCTCGTTTGTCTTTGACCTGAAATATGATGAACAGTCAGTTGATAAGCTGTAGCCACATGTGTCAGGTAGTTTCTTGTCTTTTTTATTGCAAAGCCTACATTGTTCATAGGAAATTTACTTGATACAAAATCCTACTATTGAATTCTAGAACCTTTCTGTGCCTTCTAGTCATTTTCTCAATCTCTATCTCTGACGATAATGCTAATGGAGGGCAATGACCGGGCAAAGATCAAGAAAATGAGAGCTGGATGGAAAGTAAATGCATGAGAATTGGCTCCCTAGGGAAAAACAAAGTTCGTTCCTTTCTTTGTCCTTTTCACAATCACTACTAATCACCATGACAAACGGCAATGCTCCCATAATTTCAGAACAAATATTTTTTGGGGCCAGATGGTGACAAGTCAAAAGTAGAACAACCGCATAGATACAGAAGTAACAAAAATCAAATTCATGAACAGATGTTCGGTGACTCACTTTTCATTAGGCTGGAAAACCTCCACAGCCCGTTGCACAGTATAAAGGAGCATTTTCCTCACCTGTAAAGTATCCATCCAGATCGGAACATGTCAATTTATAATCATCACAAGTAACTTGAACATATGTAGTAAAGAATGTGGCAGTCCAAATTGATGACAGGTGAATAAACTCTGTAAGCTACTTTCAGTTCAACCAATTTGTTTTTGCTTAAGTAAGTTTAGTACACAAAGTTGGTCCTTTTGGATTTCGTTTGTTAACAGTTACTCATGAAATTTAAGGAGTAAAATGCCTAACTATAAATTTATTTGTTTGTGCGTCAACCCTTTATAATAAGTTACAAGAGGTAGAGGTCCTTCAATCTCTAATTTAAAGCCCCCTCTCACACGACCACCACCAAAAACAAAAAGAATCAAGTGAAAATCTAAAGTCAAAGCTGTTCTACATCAAGTCCTGTAGAACAAAATGATCAACTTAAAGCATAGTGAAAACAGTGGCAACCAACAAAACCTAACCATCTTTCCAAATTTGGAGCCCAATCCAACGGAGATGACCAAGAAAACAAAGAAATTAACAAACTTAAACGTTTAGCTCCACTATACTTTAGAATTCAATTCCCGCAAAATCATGCAAGAAAAGATTAACATAAAACATGGTGATGTCAGCACAAACTAAACAGTAAAAGCAAATCATCTCTCCAAATTTGAACCCAAATCCAACTTATCTTACAGCATATACACCTACGAGAAATATAATCCCAGGAAAACCAAGAAAGAAAGAAATTATTAACAATATAAAAATTAGCCCCCAACTTACTTTTATGTCCCAATATATCAAAGGCAAAAATGCGTCCAAGTCCAAAAGTAACCACCATAAAATATATAAAATAAAACGACAAGAAGCCTACCTCCAACTTGTCCTCCTTAGCTCGGTGATTACGCGGAAGTAGACGAAACTCCTCTGTCAAGCGAATACACTCACCAACATTTTCAGGTGAAACAAAGTCTAACGCTACCTTTATACATGACTGCAACAAAAATATCAATTGATCTTTTGATATTAGTGCTTAAACTGTCAAAACAATGGATAAAGTCCAGAATGAATCTGAAAGTATACAATCTTTATTGGCACGAGAATGGAATTCATTTTATGGTTTGCAAGCTGAAGACTAAAGAATAGCATTCTCTTGCAAAATGTAACATATCTTAACAGTTATGATTCATCCATATTGCCTTTGAGGGGAACTCGGATTAAGATAACCAACATATTTCAACACTCCCAGAACATCCACGGGACAATAATTTTAAAGATAAAGAAGTAATACGAGGAAATTTTCAATTAAACATATCAGCATCATTTACGCAACTGCTTTAGACATGTTTTTCAGCCTGCCCATAAGTCATATGTACGACCGTTGGAACACATAAATAGAGCCTGCTAAGCATGAAAGCAGCAAAGATAACTGATTAATTCACAACCTCTGACATCACAAAAATAAACATCTCAACCGCAAGAGAGATGAGCATCATGTAGAAAGATTAGTTGATGTTAAATATCCTCAGAATAATTAAAAAGTAGAATTGGTTAAATTTATACGATAATCATCTTTGGAGACATCATTATGCATTACGTATGCCCTTAACACAAATTTTAACACATAACAAACATTGTAGCAAAGTTTGGCAACAGATGGCATTACATCTTGCCGAACTTCAAGCCAGAGATGACAAGTCAAAACTGAACAAATTCCTAACTCAAATCAACAGCTTTGACAAACTTCTTGGACCAATGAGCTTTTTTTTATTATAATTTCTCATAAAGCTGAGGTTGACTTGAATAGCAACACATGCATAGCAATATTTCTTGATGTTTGACAGTATTGAATTCAAGGGTACAACATCAATCTCGTTCTATTATCACATCCATAGTTAGAACATCCATCCTAGTCAAAAGTTCAGTTCTGTATCAAGGTCATGGAAGTCATGGAAGTGACCAGAATCAAGCAAATTAATTGTAAAAAAAAAGTCCAATGCAATAGTAACTTACCTTCAAATTTCTCACTTGATGAGGACAGCCTGCAGGAATGAACACAGCATCTCCAAGTTTTTGAATGAAGGTCCAAGGTTCAATTCCTGCATACAACCATGAATAACCTCAATATAATAATAACTAATAAATATAAAAAGTAACTAGGACTTGTTTATAAACGTGAAAACTAACCATATTCCTCTTTCAGCTTTCTCTTATGCTCTTCAGTCAAATAAAATGTTTGATCATGTATTGGATCAACAACCTACACCCAAAATAAGCAATTCAATTAGAAAGATGTCTAGTGTGACAGTAAGGGATGACAATGGGCCGGGCTGAACTGAGCCCTGATGCCCACTGCCTGATCCACTGGGGTTGCACCAAAATGGTGTCGTATTGGTGTAAATGACCAAAATAACACCGTTTTAGTCTTGAATTTCTTAAAATACAAACCAAAACCAAAACCAAAACATCATTTTGGTGAGGGTGTTTGAAACTTTTGGGTCAAACTTTGGACCAGTCTGCCAAGCCTGAACCCAACCCAAAACCTAGTCAACTAGAGCCTGGACTGATGAATTTGGGCCAGCCCAAGCCAGGTCAGGCTTAAATTGCCAACTGTACATAGCATACACATTTTCTGGACATATAGATGTCATATCCATCAAACACCAAGATTTGTTTACAAAAGCATCAGCTAACATCTTTCCAAGACGCTTTTCACTTTCAGGCAAATTTTAAAGAAAAATACTCAGCATCATTGATATCAATTATCAATATATCTATGATGATTGCAGTTCTTTCTGGAATTTTAAATCTTAAAGTCAAAGAAGCACATTTTGCTGCTTTCACGTATACTTCAGCTATACACAACTAGAAAAATCTAGTATCAAACGGAAACCAAACATGTTTACTTTAATGCATAAAATTACCTTCTGCAATGGAAGGCAATGAATGTGCCTAAATTCTTTGAAGTGCCTGTTAAGATATTGCTTCAGCTTATCAACATCTTCTCTACGGAAAATATCCCAAAGTGCACCTCCCTCCGCTTCATCTTGCCTATCTAAAGGGCTACCACCCTCATTCTCTCCGCATTTAACCATGTCCTCCTCAAATTTTGTCTCTGACGAATCAAAATCGGTCAGTAGAGATCCCTCATTTGGATCAACTTCAGTGGCAAACTGACCCTTGATGCCTTTATGTTGAATCATCTCCATCTCCTCCCTACTTTTTAGCTCTGGTTTCTTCAGATCATGTTCAGATGACTCAGAATCATCTTGGTGGCCATCAATTTGAGAAGTTAACTCTTGATTGTTTACCGGTGTGCTACCACATGTATCATTATTGTCGGAAGAAGCCGTTTCATTTTCTACCTGATTGATTCCAAAAAGTTCCTTTTGATCTTGCTTAAAGTGATCCTTTTTCAATTTCTCTATGCCAGCAAGGATATCAGGCTTAAGCCTTACTTCAGCACTATGTGTTAAAACATTCACCTGAAACAGACAATTTTAAATTATGGATAACTCAATATTTAAATACCAGTTTGATAGTAACTAATCATTTTAAATCCAGATTGTTCATTGCAATAAATCAAAACTTCTGCCAGTTCAAAGAAAGATAAACAATTGATGCCATATTCTAAAGTTTATATCATTTAACATAATTGCATGTTTACCAACTCCATATTTATACACAGGTAAATAAACTGACCTAATAGAATGACTAAAGGAAAAGATGAGACCATCAAAAAGTTGAGTAGACATTCATTCCCCTCACAAAGAACTAGTTTTCAATGCACAAATATAGAGATTGACCACATTCATTAATAATACTGAACATACCGCATCTGACATGTCACAGTGAAGCTTGGTCACAGAATCTCCACGTCCAAGTTCTTGAGAAAATCCAAAAGCAATGTAAGTTTTAGGTCCCATATCTGGCTTCAGAGATTTAGCAGGCAAATTGATGGCAAGATTTCGAGGCCCTTTTTTAGGATGTGTATACTCCTTAAAGGGCAAACAAAATACAAATTCTTCATTGTGTCGCGGCAAACGTTCATCAAACATATTAGATGGAGGCCAATCTTTCAACTTCAATATTAGGGGCCAACCTTTTTTATCTTCCAACCCTTTTAAGTATCCAACAAAAAATTTGTGGACATTGATATCTCCCTGCATATCAGAAAGAATCAGCATCAATACTCAAAGATCAAAACCAGCAAGAATATTTTGGTCGGAGGCCACAGAAGTTACAGAAGAAGAACCAAGCTCCGAATCAACTAATTCTATAACTACAGCAAAACGTAAAGCATGCAAAAGGAAAAGAAGATACACAGGAGGTGAATATAGTGTTAAATTAAATCAATAAAAGGTGCAAATCAATTGCTCTCCATTTGTGCTACCAATCTTTAAGAGAGAGAAACAGTGAATTTTCACTTTCTTCAGAATGAGGTGAATATGACTCAGTGTTGTTCTTTAATTTCACAAATGTACCAAGAGCCACCAGATCAAACTAAAATGACGGCCTTCCCAGTTAAAAGAAGAAACCTAATAAAAAGAATCAAAATTGGAGAGAAACCCAAAAGTCAAGACAGCAGAGCAAGTAAAAAAAGTGACCGTTCAGAGAAATCAGCCATGCATAGCAAGATATGCAGTCACACTAGTTAAGTAACCAATATCTATAATAAATCACATATCATATGTGAATAATGCACATAACAGTCCTATAGAAAGAGCCTGTGTTAAATGCATTGCATCACAAAAAGTAGCACCCACATGCAAACCTTTCAACTTGAGGCCCTGAATAGAAGAAATATCAACATAAGTTCCAGATTACATATCATGTCAAAGAATGGTGGGAACTGCGAGAGCAAAAACTAGGCTCTACTGTGCCCAAAAAGATATCTTGATTGTTTTGAATTGTTTAAACAAACTTATATCTCACTTCTAGCAAGATTACCACGGCGAACTCTTCTTCTACAATAATCTTGATTATTTGTGTAGTTAAATTATGCTTAGGTCAATAGTCAGCCTAAGGAACATAACTGTATTAGGATAATATACTGTTGGAAATGAACTGTTGACCTGATTCTTGGGATTCTACAGCTGAATACTACAGCTGTAAAATTCTAGTCAATGCTGTAAAATAGGAAATTACTCTTGAGATATTCAAATCAGATGAATTTTTCTCTCCAGTATACAGCAAATAACAGATAACTACACTTACCTCACACCAATCCAAACAGTCAATGGCTTTCACATCCAACAGGGGTTCATGCTTTTCACGTTTTTTCTGGCGGAAGGCACGCCACATCACCAATGGCTCCCAGCTTAACCCAGTTGCAGTTTCCAGTACGTCACTGACAATCACTGGCTCAGCTTTCATCCAGTGATGCTGAAAATGGTGAATATCCATTTCTTTGATATCTTTGGCTCTTGGGTTGTACAAATAATTATCATTAGAATCTTCTCGAGATGATGCTTTCAGCAACGAAAAACTGTCCAAATCTACATGATGATTAGAGTTAAAACACAGACATCCTTCAATAGGAGTCCCAGCCATGTCCAGTACATGTCTTTTAGTAATATCTTCTGCTTTCTTCACTAACTCTGAAACATTTGCTGGGAACAAAGATTTGAGTTCTAGAATGTCACCCCCACATGAGCAACTGATGCTTTTGTCTTCATTTGCTTGCCACCTAGTTTTTGTCTCAGAAGGATCCTCACAAGGAGTCTCAGTTACTACAGCAGATGGTTCTGGTGGTTTCAGATCTCCACCATGCAAATAATCAAGCCCTGGATTAAAATACTCCATAACAACATCATCCCCGCCACCTTGTAGGCATCCATTGCGGATTTCTTGGCAACAAGTAAGACAGAGATCACAAAAACACCTCGGACAACTTCTATGATAATCAAATATAGAAGTTTTGCAGTTGTCGCTGTGTCCCCGAGTAAAAGAAAATAATAAAGGAAAAAATTTCAACAATGAATCTTACTTAAAGCAATGAAAAATCTCCAAAATGTTTCCTAACCTGAAGAAGGCCTTACCAGAATATGCGCTCATTCACAGGACAATCAGAAAATTTTACATTCAATTCCGCAAGAGGTACCCCTGCCCAAAACAATAGTCAGCATTTGACGTAAAGGAAAACTAACATTTCAATTCCCAAATAATAACTTGAGCAGATACACTGGGCCACTTATAGGTGGACAGAAATGTAAAATCAAAATTAAACATATAAATGTAATTGGGTGCTCGATAACAGAGTTCCTCAAAAACATATAAACTATTAGGCAGGTACTGGTTTGGTAGATCGGTTTGATTTATACTTCAGATTTTGCTCTAACGATGCGAATGGGGTTCAGTGCAGATTCTGATGCTAATACCTGGGGGCACGGGGAGATACTTATTCTCAGGCTGAGGCTGCATCTTCAGAATATGCCCCGTCTCATGATGCACAAAACTAACCTATCACTTTCATCTGAATTCCAGGAACCTATACTAAACATCTTTTTGACCTACAATAATTGATTAAGTGTATGTTTCTCAATTGAAGGGATTTTACATTCTAAGCATTCAACATAAATAGACCATCCTCAAAACATTAAAATAAATAAATAAAAGGAGATAGAAACTTTTTATTTATCAATTGTACGAAAACTTTTTAATTTATCAATTATACAAATCTCATTTGGGAAACAATCAAAGATTACCCTGCATCCTTGCCTCAATCTCTCTTTCTGCCATTTGATCTTCATCTATCTGCTTCAGGAGTGGAAGTAGTAGTTTGAGCAAATATATAGAGTGCTGTTGAGTTTGTTCACCACTGAGTTGAAGTTTTACTTTTCCTAAAAGCTGCAGCCATTAGCAGGTCATCAAATACATGCTTGAACGTGCAATGGAAACACCATAAAGCAAAAATTCCAAGGTGAAAAACAAACTTTATCCCGAGGTTCAGATGGCATATGCATATGCAGGCAAGATTTACAATTGCAGTTCCCACGGCAAACTGGACAAGCATCAGCAACATCATTCTCCGTCATCTTAGGGTACCTAAAACATTAAGAAAGGATGACCCTAGTAGCGGTAGAATAACTTAGCAGGCATAAACCAACCTGCCTAATAGAAACTTCGAGCCTATCCGCCCTCTACAGTTATAAAGCCTCAGATCGTTCATAAAAGACAGTGTACATTCATTTCAACTTTCTAGCAGATCATTCGTATAAAATTTTCAGTAATACATAGATCATGCCTGATATACAAGTTTAATTGGGAAAAAAAGTTAATAGAATTATTAAACAAAAAGACTGCAATTAAAAAAATAACATAAATGATATTCCATTGAGTACCAGTTCTTCAAACACAAGGTGCAGAATCGCTTCGTCTTGCATTCCTGACACCTGACGACTCTCCCTTTATCATTCCTTTGGCATTGATGGCACATTTCACAGTTCTCTGCAGTGTACTGCAAGCACAAAGACGGAAAGCCAAATAACCCAAACAATATTTTAAGAAAAGCAATGAAATCCTAAACGTCCTTAAGTTAACCAAGTAGGCTACCTGGCGGGTTCGCTTTTTCCTTTCAACTTCTATCTCAGAAGATATTGTATTTCTCAGTGGATAACCAGACTCGGTGCTCGTCGCCACTGAATCAAGTTCTCCTTCATCATTCTCCTTGGCCCAACCATTCCTTTTCCTTCTTTTATTTACATTCTTTCCACTTTCCTCCTCCAAATTACCATTCTCATTACCTTCCCTTGTTCCAAAACACTCCTTTTTTACGACCACGCCTTTCTTCCTTCCCCGACCACCACCTTTCTTCCTTCCCCTACCACCACCTTTCTTCCCTCCCCTACCACCACCCTCGTCATAGTCCTCTTCTTCATCAATCTCAGCATAGTTCACATTTTTCTTTTTACTTCTCCGACTCCTTTTCAAAGAAGAAACCGCACTATCCTCTTCCACGCAATCATAATCTTCTTGCAAGTTCCCATCATTTATTCCTCCTTTCATTCCGTCACACCCAACTAGTTCGTCGTTTTCATCACTAAAGGAACTTCCTTTCTTTTGACCCTTCGTCAAAACTTTCGTTTCAACAGTGCCCTTTTCTTCTTCATTCTCTTCTTGGCGATTACACTCACTATTCCCGACTCTCTCAACCTTTACATCATGCTCAGAAATCCCCATCATTACATCGTGTTCAGAAATTCCAGCCATCACATCACCAAGCTTGAACCCTTTATTGCCGTTCCCTTCAGCGAACACCTCCGGTGGTTTGTCAACCGCTTCGAAGTCTTGATTCTTCGGTTTCGGACAAGGCTCCATAACAGAAAGTTTACAGCTTGAGAGATTTACAGAGATAAAAGAGACAGAGAGAGAAGCGTCACTTAGATTTGTTGTACTTGTAGGTGACAAATCAAAGAATCTTAAAATAGAAGTAGTTTCAGTTATACATATATATGTTATACATATAATAAACAAGGTAAGAAAAAACAAAAATAGCGTATAACAGCCTACTAACTTGAAGATGTTGAAGACTTGGTTGGGAAGTACAGAGAATTATAGAAACTCAATAGGTACCTGAAAAGCTATTCAAAACAGTTGGCTGCTCACTGAATTGGAATTTTGGAATTAGGAACAAATCTTGGAGTTTGGAGGGTGTTTTTGGCGCCAATTCCGGATTGTTAAATTCAATTAGGGTTTGCTCTGTTTCCCCCTCGAGCCCCTTGAAACCACGCCCACAGTAATCAATAAATTGTTCCTAAGTTTTCCAAATGGCTTCATATTTAAAATCATAATCAGGCACAAATATAAGTTCCTAACTAATTTTGCGAGAAACAACAACTCCTCACAACTCAGTAGCTAAGCTCGAGATCCGAAAAGGTTCAATATACGCAGCCTTATTTTTCCGAAAGACTCACAAATGAGAGTTAATATTTACCATGCTAATTAATTTGTACATTTTAATTAATGGTGACACATTAATTAGAACAATTGAAAAATAAGGTGCATATAAAGAAATGATAGATGAATTAGACTTTTAGGTATAAAGGTAATAATTCAAGTAGTGAGGAATTTTTAATTTAAAATAAATAATTTAAAATACATGCATATTAACATTTAAAATATTATTTATTAATTAATTTCGTCCGTACCAAAGATGAAAAAACAAAGGTGGCAAGCATTGTTGAATGGATTTTGGATGATGGTGAGTATGGGCATGATGTTCTCTTCTCTCTTTAATTATAACCCAACAACCTTTAACCCATCTTTGTCTCGGAATTCCCACAATATTCTATCTCCTTATAAGCATTGATCTCTTAATGCAAATTCATCTAAGAAAAGTTAGTAAAAATATTAATTAAAATACAAAATAATATCCGTGTCAATTCATTAATTTAAAACCCGATCAACTGATGCCGAATCTGTTAATTTCGAGTCAAACCAGCCTGACTAAACTAAAATTACCATCGCTAACCAACTAGTTCCATGAATTAACATGTATTTTTCTGAGTACTTTTATAATGTTTAGTCAATTTGTGAATTGTTTACGTTACAACAACATAATCTGCTACTTTGCAACAAACCTAAAAGAGAATTGCTATTGGATAAAAGGGGTCACCATGAGAAATGCTGTAAATTTGTGTATCATATTCTGAGTAAAGGTTGTCGATCATCAGTTAAGCAACTATTTCGAATTCTGAATCCATGGAAGGACCACAACGGCTAGAGCTGTAGTTTACACTTGCAGCGAGTCTAAGTGGGCAAGCCTTAGAAAGGCATCAATCAAAATTGAGGCTTCCAAGCATTCTCTCAGAGCAGTCATAGAGAGAAAAAAAGAAATACTGAAGGAAGAATTGAATGCATGAGAAAACACTCATTTTTCTATCAAGCTGAAACTAATTCACCATACCCCTCTCCTTGAACACGTCGAACATGGCAGAACCGATCTTAGCTGGAGATTCAACCACCATCACACCAGCTTCCCTTAGAGTCTTGATTTTGTCCTGGGCTGTACCCTCCAATAACTACAGGTCTAAAATAACATGCAATTCTGGAATATGGGATATGATAACCAACTTAGAATAAAATTATAGAGTGTAATCACAAGGTAATACCTCCGGCATTACCCATACGACGACCGGGTGGAGCCGTAAGTCCAGCAATGAATGCAAAAACAGGCTTGTCAGTTCCACTTTCCTGTCCAAGTGGCAAATACCATATATAGAGGGGCTCTTTGAAAATGAAGTAATTGCATGCCAACCTCAAAAACTTTAAAGCCATGGCAATTTCATTCAACACATAAAACAAATATTCTTTTACAAAAGTGTTGTTATTCTACAATGTAGCGCTTACAGCATTAATATAGCCATGCAATTAGAGAAATAAATTATTAAAATTGAACATTTAAATAACTTTTCGAAACTTCATTCACTTCACTTCTTTTGATTGAGCTTAACTAGCTGAGTTCCTTCCACAGATTTTATTATCATAATTATTGGCCAGAATTGTCATTTAACCATGAATTGCATACCTTAATTAAAGCCGCAGCGTCCTCCTCTGCAGTACCTCCTATCTCACCAATGAGAATGATACCTACAATTCAATTCTTAACCAGATTAAAGCTCTGCCTGTCCCTGCTTTAGGCTCAGACTATCCTTTATGTACAATCAAAGACTTTCATTTAAATAGCCTGAAGGAGAATACAGCACGAAATGGAAGAAAATCAAGAAAGAAGTCAGTTAACCATTGGAGAGATTGATGTCAATAGCATCCATTCGACAGTTCAGGCAATTTTTGGCTCTTTGATCACTGTGACTACAGAATTGTTTGGTTCATGTAGTGAGCATAAACTCTATTGACAAACTACAAGAAACACAAAACAAGAAAATGCATTCCATAATCACAAAACTATGGAAATGCATCCAGTAATTGCAAATTCACAAGCTGAAAAAACCGATAAATAGTCTTGATATAAACATAATGAAGACCTATACAAGTACTATCTATAACATTTGGACTGAGAGGAATAATCGAGCATTCAAAGATAAAGTTAAGGATGTGGGGAGCCTGTACTCCAGAGTAATCTTCCAAGTTATAGAACATCTCTGCTCAAACACCGTGAGGAGGTAATTGCTGAAGTTCTTATTCATTAATAATTTTTTCTGCAGGTTTGATATTTCAGGAGTGCCAAATGGAGGTCCAACATTTCTTAGGTTTCTAAAGCAGAAGAGAAGACAGGTTCAGGAAATATTCTTGTTTCCAATAACCGAAACACGGAGTTTGTAGGTTAACGACTTTCCCGAAACAGATAAGAGGATTTCTAGGAAGAAGCTCACAAGCTTTACAGTAGCAGAACCATCTCCTACGGTTGATTTGGATTGTAATTATTGTTGGTTGATTAATAGTGCTGTAAATTGATTCTAGGTTAGCTTGAATTACTGGTTAGATGAGCTAGCCCTATAAGGTCTCTTTGGTAGGAAGGCTGTTGTTATCTCGGTTTTTGTGTTGGTGTAGGGAAGTGATGTAGCTTTCTCATGTATTTACCTTTGTTTTCTTTTGGTAGGTAAGAGATTACTACTCAAGTAGTCTCCAGTGATGTACATAACTTTTCAATTTTGTATAAAATCTTCTGATTTACCCAAAAAAAAAATTAATACAAGGCATTGGGAGCCGCAACAAAACCTTAAATGCAGATTTCCAATATTTCACAAACAACGCCGAGGCTTTTGTAGATACTAAAGGAATTATTATAACAATGTCATTGAAATAAACATAGATAAGCCTTCAATGTACATTTATGAACATTGCACATAACACATATTGGAGACCCTATGCTAAACTATGGCTTTTGCAACATTGATCACAAAACTTCAAAACATCCCTAGCTTACCTTCTGTCTGGGGATCTGCAAGAAACTTGGTGATGCAATCAACAAAGTTTGTCCCATTGAACGGATCACCACGCATACCTACACAAGTAGATTGCCCTAGACCAACTGCAGTTGTTTGGAAAACCTTAAAAAAATTAAAATGAATATTTTAAATAATTGCAGACTTTCAACATCACCTTAAGGGCAGTTAATAAAGCTTAAATGTACAAAGAAGTTTTGCAGGAAGATGAGGTAAAGTAGCAGTTACCATCTGCAACAATCTTAGACAGGTTATGGTGAAATAAATAAATGCACAAAGAACTTCATCAGTATAGCAATGGCTCAACAGAATCAAAAAGCAAAATTAGGGGGAGGGAGGGGCTTCACATAGGCAGTCAAAGGGACAAATATGCTATTAAATGATAAACTTCTTGAAAATTGTTTACTTGAGAGCTCTCAAGTAGACCAAAATATGCCTACATGAAAGAGAATATAGCTACATAACCTTTTTGTGCATGAAATTCAAAGAAACTTTGCCAGTGACGCAATGATATGGAAAACAGGAGTAAATACAAAATTGCACTGACAAGAACCAATTTATTAGCATCAGCATGCCTAAAACTACATTATTAATTGCAAAATATTGACATAGAATGAAATTGATAACCAAAGAAGAGTGTAATGCAAGAACTCATGCATGGATAAAGCACCTATTCAGAGGTAAAAAGGTATATAAGAAAAGTTTTCATTGACAATGGCTATGATGGAAAGGGAGCTCAAAAGTGGATGTAACATAGGCAACAGTATGCAATTTATGAACTCATAGCCTCATAAGTCAATGTGCCAGAACGAGAAACAATTCCCACACGTCCTAGTTTGTGTATATACCCAGGCATAATTCCAATCTTGTATTCCCCTGGTTTGATAATACCAGGACAATTCGGAGCAGCTTTCACATGAACCTGAAACATCCATTTATTGAACTTTCAATGGGACTATTTATGTATCAAAAGAACAACTCCAGCTACAGCAGTTGTGTACAGCCAATGCATTTCCAAATGCACAAAATATGCAAACTTGACAAGCAAACTATTTCCAGATGTAATGAAGTTAGAAAGATGACAACAGAAACAGCCATTATAATTGAAACCTGGGACTGGAATTCACCATTTTTTCCAACACTGGATAAGAAAAAGTTTACATATGTGAGCAATTTACAAAATCCAGTATAAATCATAACACTTTCTTCCAGTATAAATCATAACACTTTCTTTTCCCTTGCTGACATCAAATTAGAAAAGCCAATGGCATATAACTGAAATATGCAATGATTCCCCTGCAAATAAAAACAGGAAAAAAAAAAAAGAAAGCAAGAAAGGAGAAATAAAAAGCTTTAATAGATTTGAAAAGTATAAATAAATTGGCAAAAGAAAAAGGGAACATGATGAACTACTTGTGTTTCTTTCTAAGTGATTACTGAATTAATAATATCATTACCATTTCCTGCTGAGGAATTCCTTCTGTAATGCACACCACCAGATCCAATTCAGCTTCAACTGCCTCCATAATAGCTCTAGCAGCAAAAGGAGGAGGAACATAGATCACTGACGCATTAGCTTTTGTTTCAGCTTTGGCTTCTGCCACTGTATTGAAAACAGGAAGGCCAAGGTGCTCTGTGCCACCCTTCATGGGTGTCACTCCACCAACCTATAAGATGAAACAGAAAATGTACGGAAATGTTAGAGCTGAAACATTGTTAAGAAAAGAGTGTGAAGAAAAATTGATAGAGAAGAAGAGTATAGCTGCAGGTTGGAAGAAGAGGGCAACAAAACAATTTGTAAGTAGTCTTCAACCCAATACAATCAACACAAATCAGTAAACACCTCTTTGTTTACACATCTGAGAAACTGGAAGGGAAAATATCCCCTCTTTCACTATATTCGGATCATCTTCTGTTGGTTACAAATGGACACAGGTTAAGCGACTTTAACTACATGCCCCAACAAACAATCCAGGCGATTATAATAATTGAAAAACTACCAAAAGAGTTATCAACTGAGATCATAAAGCACTGTTGAAAATCTAATATGTGATTTCCTCCATGGTCACAATCAACTAGTAAATTCTGCAGCAAGACAGCTCAAACCAGAATTCAATATGTTTGTATTTATGAGATCACCATATAATGAACTAAACAAGTAAATAAATACAGATGAGCACCAGCACCAGCTCCAGCTATGCTCGTTATAATCACATTATCTGTTCGAAACTATATGCCATGTTGTAACCTAAATTACGCCTCAAGGTAGCCAGCAACAACAGTAAACGAACAACAATGAGGAAAAAAATCAACACCTAACAGTTCACAATCAGACAGACTACTCAGAACAGGAATATTACAAAAGACCACGAAAGAAGCAGCAAAATTCAAAGCTGAACACAAGATCACAGGTAAGCTTAAAAGATACCATCTTGGTGACATATTCAATGGCTTGTTCGGTGTGGAAAGTGCCGTTCTTGCCAGTAATACCTTGGCAAATGACACGCGTGTTCTTGTCAACGAAACAGCCGGCGGAGGGGGAGTTCCGGCGAACGACCGGGATTGTTAAAAAGAAGAGGAAAACGAAGAGGGGTGCGAGGCGGTTTGGTGAGAGCGAATCTTGGAAGACATAGAAGCTGTGAGTCTACTGGGTTGTCTCGCCATTTTTCGATCTCTCTAGGAACATGAAAGGCGAAGCAGCTTTGTTTCGTGTCTGTGTCGGGTCATTTCGACTACTATTCGGGTCGACCCGTGAATCCCTCTTTTTTTAAAAAAAAAATCTTGAATTAATAAGAGTTAAAGCATAGACTTCTGGATAGATAAAACTCTCCCACAAGAAGCACCGTCAAAACGACAACATGTGAGTGCCGCATCTGCCCATCATATACGTTGTAGTTAGCAAGAGGTAATCAAAAACACGGTGGCGTTTTGTAAACGGGTAAAAGAATAAAGACCCACACCAGACGAGAGAAGGGTCTCCAAAAGTTTGCCAATTCGAGTTAAACATAGAGGGCGATGGGCGATCTTCTTCTCCCCGCAGTTTGCGTTACCAAGGTATGAAAATCTCTGACTTGAATCATGCGACTATTTCTCCTATGAACCATCTGATCATAGTTCTACTTTGCTAGGCTTGAACTTTAGCTTGGAGTAGTCGCGGTAGCTGTACCTGTTAGGTCGTGGTGGGTCGATCTCACTTCTCAGCCCAGGTTAGATCGAACGCTGACTTTTACTTCTCTTAACAATTTGATTTACGCAAGCCTTAAAACAATGCCGTTTGGTTTCATATTTAATTATTAGGCCTTCCTTCCGCTTTCCGTTTTCTTCTATTGGGAAAACAAAAACCAAACAAGCCCTACTCCTCTCTGTTTCTCTCTATCTCTCCGGTCGTCGTGTTTTTCATCGACTGGCGACGTCTCTGGCGCTTCAAGCTTCTCAAAACGAGTTGCTCTGCTAGAGTGACCAAAAGAGGTTGACGTTTAAAATTTTTTGCAGTACAAACTAACATTAGTATCTGATTATATTAGGTGTTGATAGCAAAAACGAAACTTTACTTTGAAGCTGGTAGTTTTTACGTGTATTGCATTTTTTGTGTTTTTCTTCAGGTTGTTGTCAGTTTTTAGTGACTGAATTGTGGAGAGCAAGTTTTTGGTTTCAACTTTAATGAGTTTATTATTGTGAGAAACTCACGATTCACCGAGACTTGTGATTCTTTTTTCTTTCTTCCTTTTTTGCTTCAAAAGAGAGCAAGTCTAGAAGAAGTATAACTAAGATTACAAAAAGAAAATTGGAATAGGTTCATCTCTAACTCCGTTTATCACAGCTGGTGTAGAGCTTCTACAATTCTCAACAGGCGTGTTTTGATTTTCTTATCCTCTTCCTTTTTCTGAGCAAATGCTGTTTTGCTTTTCAGAGAATATTTGGAGCCTTTGATTTTCATGGCTGAACTAGACGAGGTTTTGGCCGATAACAGCCTTGAAGATGTTAATTGGCTTTGTTCACTGTCTGAATCTGAGCTTGTAGGTATCTCTTTCCTTATGTTTATTTCCAGTCGTCCTAAGATTGGAGAAAGGAATAGATGGAAAATTTAGCATTCTTATTCTGTTTAGTTGAAGAGAGGGCTAGTTAGAAAGTATTTTTATTCTTCCAGATTCTGTGGTAATGGGAACTCCCAACTCTGAAACTCGTACTAATTATACAACTACCCCAATCAGCATGTATTTACTTCCTGATTTCCTCGATTTCTTAGAACTGAAGTTTGTTGCAGGATCTGCTTGTTAGCTTGAAACAGATGGTTCTTAAGCGAGCAAAAGTAATTGGTCATGAAGAATTAGCCAAAAGATTTGATTTGAAGATTCTTCGAGCTCTTTGTATGTTTTACACTTTACTTCCTATCTTCATATTTAATTGACTATAACAACATAAAAACTACATTTGAGGTGGTTTCTTATAGTTTAAGTAATTTCTTTTTCTTTGAGCTGTTAATGTTGTAGAACCTACTATGTGACATATTTTCAGTTTCTCACCAATATTTATGATGTAACACTCTTGTTCCATCAATAGCTTATGTGCTTTGCTGGTGTATGTTAATTGTAATTGTAATTGTAATTTTACTTGTCTTTTCTGAGGCATACCAAGTGTGCGATGTTGAAAATTGAAAGGGAAAGAGGAATTTTGAACTGTCATTTTAGCTTATCTTTTTGTGTTGAGCTTTCACACTTTATCTAAGGATATATATTTGAAACAGTTTGTGATTGTTGCTGCTATCTGATCCTTCTCTTTTTATCTATGTTATGGTCAAATTACATAATTCTTACTATTTTAGATTGATGTTTCTAGTTAATTATGAATATATTACTCTTCCATTTGAGTATTTCCAGTTCATATTGGACATGGAGAATTACATCTTTGTTTATCCCAAATGTTGAGAATAGTGAAAAAGATAAACAAAACTGTATGTTAATTGATGAAAAGACCAGTTTGATTTTCCTTTACTGCCCCTAGATTATGTGGAAATTGGTAGCATCTAAGGATTATGTCTTCTATTTGTTATTATTTACGTTTTGTTTTTTTTCTTATTTAAAAAAAGTATTCAATAGTGTTGACTATCTCTTTGCATGATGCCTAGAGCAGGCCTTGTTTTAATGGAATATTTTAAAGGAAAGGTAGAAGATTTGTCCCATGTCCCGGGTTTAGCCAACCATTCCTTTCTGGATGGTTGCAATTTATTGAAACGCAATTTAGCGGCTGACTTGAGCATTGAGCAGCTAAGGGCATGCATTGGTATTGAAGAAAGAAAAAGACCAGCTAAAAGGTAGGCAGATCAAATTTAACTTTTAATAGTGCATTTTCTGAACAATTATATTTTGGTCAGTAGTTCCTATTCTTGTAGACTAATTCAAGTATTCCTTCTAAGTTTTGTTCACAAGCTAGATAGTATGTGCATATTTTGTGCTAAGAACATTATAGTACGTGCATATTTTTTGTGCTAGGAACATAGATGCAGTTTATCATTGTTCGATGATTTAATTCGAGTACAATATGATATACTGTTAATTCTTCCACATCCTTCCATTCACTTGTACAAAAATAATATCCATGATTGGGAAACTTTTTCAATTGTGGTTGTTTTTGTCCATAATCAATGTGAATGCGATGTGGGAGTGCCTGTAATCTGTAGCGGGGTAGAATTGCTAATTGCTTATATTCTTGGTTTCAGTTGTCAACTGAAAGTGGTGTTTTAGCTGGCTTGTAAGTAGATGTTGTGTTTATGGCTTTACACTTCTTAAGCCAGTTGCTTCCACATCCTCCACGCCACCTTTTCCTCCCCTGAAAAAAATTCCTTGTCTCCATAATCCAGTTCAACATTATTGGAAGCTTGTGTGTCCCCATGGAAACCAAGCAGTAGTACTTAAAAGCTTTTGTTATGGAAAGAAAATTTATTCTAAACTTCAAATGGACTCCTTCGTAGCATGCATGAATAGGAATGCAAATGACATCATTGCGTTGGCTATATGAACCTAGAATTTTATCGAATGCAAATGACATCATTGCGTTGGCTATATGAACCTAGAATTTTATCTATCTTATTATATAGTGCCATACTATTTTTATATTTGAGAATGCATGTGTATGGATTTTGCACCAGTTGTGCTTTTGCTTTGATTGTTGTCCATTTATTCACCTGATTTTATTGTAGATCTCGTGAAGAGGCCTCAGTCAGTAAGGAGAAATAGACGATTTGAGGAGTAAGACAAGCTGATTGAAAGTTCTAACGCCAGCTGACAATGTAGTACCTCATGCGAGCAACTTGTCTTTTTGTTGCGAAAGTTGGGCGTATTGTGCTTGCTTCTTTCATCTTTATCATTTTCTTACTGGTGTGTGTTCTAGGTATTTACGTTTCGATCTTTCAACACAAGAATTGGACCACAGACCCTTGCCTTTGTGTCTTGACGAAGGCAATATGTAGTAAATGGTGGGGGTAGGAGATTGGAAAATCACTGACCTGTTATATGATGAGTTCCCTTCACCAATGCTTTTGTATCGGTGGTTCTTGAGGATGCTTCTTCAATGGAAACTTCCGGAAAAACTGGTAGGGAGGTTGAAGAACTCAATGGAGAAAAGCTGGAAATTCCAAACGTTGGAGCACTTTGATGAAGTAGCAGGTTGAGCAACCACCACTGGCCATCGCCTTCTGATAAGCTTCTGATAGTACCAAGTGTTCTCCAAACGTTGGAGCACTTTGATGAAGTAGCAGGTTGAGATACCACCGCTTCTGATAGTATTCAAGTGTTCTAGTTTTATAGTTCCATTGAAAGAACTCTTGAAACCAAAAACAGTTTCTTGTGTTCACAGTTTTTGTCATACTTAAGCAATTATACTAAATTTGACAACTTAGCTATTCAGAAACCTTTGACGGGACTCCAGAAAAAGGAGATTATATCTATGTGCAGAAAAGGTCTTGAGTGGCTTTGAGTATAGAATGAAGTTTAGTATTGCTCTAAACCAATACAAACTACTAAATTGTTTACAAGGATGAGGATAAGTTAGGAAATTCTGTTATACAGACAATCTCATGGATGGAAATTTCTTTTAAACCTCAACTTACTTAGGAACTTTTATTTTAAAGTTTAAATAATCAATTCCAGACTAGAAGTTAAAATTTAAATTAGTTTTTGATTGAAATTGTAGATCTTTCTAAATTCGGCCACTCCGAAGTAGGGATGACAAAAATAGCCCGAATTGGGTGGACTATGGGCCAATCATGGTCTATGTGGGCAGGTCACAATTCGTCTATTTTTTTTAAATGACGTTGTTTTAAAATCTTTTTACCTAATAAATAAATAAAAAATCAGGACAGTCTGATTCTCCAGTGACTCGGTGAGCGTCATTTTGAATTTTTTTATCTAAAAAAATAAATGAGCTGGTTAACTCGGGAGTGAGCCGAGCCACAAGGTGACTTATCTCATTCCACAGGCCACCATGGCTAAGGCCGGCCGAGCCGAGCCGAGCCCATTCACATGCCCACTCAAAGTAGTTAAAGACTACTTTTGTAAGTGAAATACGCCACTTTAAATACAAAATATCTTAGCAGTAGCACACAAAGGCTATCTCGTTAGTCAAAGATCTCAAAGAAAGATCTTGATATTCTTCCTGAGAGAACTGGAAAACATGCCTGCAACTACGACTGCATGTCTTCCAATTACTTCAGTTGTAGCTAAAAGCTTCTTCAGAACTCCAAATCTCTTAAGCTTCTACCCTTCAAGTACTTCTAGGAAACCATGTGACCGTTCTTTCAGTTGCAAGGCTGCTTCTTCATCTTCTTCTCCAATCACAGATTTCGACCTTTATGATCTTCTGGGCATTGAGAGCTCTTCAAGTCAGTCCAAGATAAAAACCGCTTACCGAACCCTGCAAAAACGTTGTCATCCAGACATTGCAGGACCGACTGGACATGACATGGCTATCATTCTTAATGAAGCTTACGCAGTTCTCTCTGATCCCACTTCCCGTTTGGCTTATGATAAGGTCCTTGTCTATGTTTTTTCATTACATGTGTGTTTGTTTTTGCTTCTTATCAATACCCTTTTGCAGGATGACAGTTATAATCTTTTCTTCATCTTCAAGCAGTGGAAATTTGTTGATTAAAACTTGATTATACCAACAAAAATTGCATTTGTGCTTGTTTTCGCTTGCTATCAATACCCTTTTGCAGGATGAGAGTTATAATCTTTTCTTCATCTTCCAGCGGTGGCAATTTGTTGATTAAAACTAGATTATACCCAAAAAGAAAAAGAATAGTTGAACTTTTCAACTATTTTGATTGGCCTTGCACTCATTAGAACAGTTGTTTTAGTTACATGGGATCAAGTTCCGATCTTTACCATACAACAAATAGTAGCCAATTCTCCATGTTCAGTGCAGTTCTCCCATATAAGCTTCTTTTATTGTTAATTCTTTGAGAAGTACAAATTAAGTTGTCTGCGGTTTAGTTGTAACAGTAATGTGGTACAGGAACAAGCAAAGTTTGAAGAACTCCGTGGATATACTGGAAAACCGTTATATTCTCTTTGGTTTGGCTCGGAAAGTGAACAGCGGGCAGTCTTTGTTGATGAAGTGAAGTGTGTTGGCTGCTTAAAATGTGCCTTGTTTGCAGAGAAGACGTTTGCCATCGAATCGGTCTATGGAAGAGCAAGGGTTGTTGCACAGTGGGCTGATCCTGAGCACAAAATCCAAGCAGCCATCGAAACATGTCCTGTCGATTGCATCTCGTAAGGATTACATTTTTCTCGACTTATGTTGGTTTGCAGTTGATTAGCATCCAAGTTTTAACAAAACTCTAGAGAAGTATTTGACAAAATATCACCAAATAGACATCTTACATGCTTTCAATTTTGTTTTAGTAGCGCTGCATCCACCCGTTAGTGATTATACAGAAGACATGGATTGATATGTTTAAGTAACTTTCTTCTGAGATTGTTCAGATTGCAATTTTTTTTTCAAACAACTAAAATTTGAGTTTCATTTCAGGAGAGGATAGAACCTTGAGTTTGCTCTTTGATATGGATTTAGAACAAAATTCTGTGAGAAAAAAACATATACAGCTACATAGTATATCATCTTAGAAGCTCATTTAAGTATCAGAAGAGGTAGTACTTCTATTTAAAAGGAATGATTGAAGATCATATCTGGCTTTTGTTGCTGTATGGCTTTATGATTCTTGATCTGGAAGAATGTTTTTCAGGAGGTAAATGAGCAGAAGATTATTTAAAAGAGAACCTTGTACTTAAAACAGGCGATTAAAGCTTCAGAAACCATATAAATTTCTGGCGTATCAAACCTTTTCTTCTTTTCTTTCTTTTTCTTTTTTCTAGGTAGACATTGGATGACTAGGAGAAACAAAAATAAGAAAGGTTTAACCGCATTTTGCTTAGCAGTAAAGCTTAAGGCAGGACATTCAAACAGATAAAGAAAAGCTCTTACTCAGAGGCAAACCTTAGGCCACAGGAAACAACCCTTCAGTATCATTTATTTGTTTCTTTCTGTTTACTGATTCAATATTAGCGTCCTCAAATGATTCTCTTCATCAAACTAGGATAGTGGAAAGATCTGACTTAGCAGCACTGGAGTTTCTTATGTCGAAACAGCCACGAGGGAATGTACGAGTTGGTGCAAGCAATTCTGTTGGTACACGTATCTCAAATATATTTGTTGATGCAAAGAAATTCCAGACCAGAGTCACTGTTGCCAAGAATAAAGCCAGTGGTCAGAACTCACAGGTAATCTCAAAAACTTTCCAGGGACCCTTTCCAATCACTGAAGCCTTCGAAGTTTTAATATGATAATAGTCAATTGCAAGTAATGAAGACTTTTACTAGCATTATCATTAC
Source organism: Erythroxylum echinodendron (assembly GCA_027575705.1). Taxonomy (NCBI): domain Eukaryota; kingdom Viridiplantae; phylum Streptophyta; class Magnoliopsida; order Malpighiales; family Erythroxylaceae; genus Erythroxylum; species Erythroxylum echinodendron. Next base: position 5,715,864 of record JANZXR010000003.1, read on the forward strand.
ATGGTAATAGTCTGTGTTTCTGTATGAGGGTTATTAGTACCCTGGTTCCTGAGAAAAAATCAATTCCTACAAAACTACTGAAGAGTGTTAACAGGAATACTAATAGCTAACTTAACCTATGTGTTTAAATAACGTATGGTTGCAGATTCTAGCACATTTCCAATAAGAAAAGTTGCTTAGCAGGTTATGGGAGTAATTCATATTTGATTCCAAAAAGATCTGTCATATTGTGTTCAGATATCCTCTATAATGACTTTGTTGGTCTCATCAAGTAGTGCAAGTGATTAGGAGCATTTCTGAACTATTTCAGGAAACAGACCTTCAAAGAGAGGCAAGAATATCAGCTATTCAAGCCATCAGGTCAATCTCAAATTGGTTGTACTGGCAATCACCAAAAGTCGGACCATCTACATCAGAATCTCCCCAAAGCTTAATGCAGACAACTAAAAATTCATCTGAACCAGACATTAACAAACTCCGGGAGGCTGCTGCAGCAAGAAAACATGCAAGAGAGAATGGAAGATCCATCTCTAGGAGCCCTCTTAGTTATATGTATCATGATGAGTATTGGATACCATCAACTCAAGCTCTCCCTGCCTCAACCCTTAGCTCTGGCTCTAGAGTTACTTCAGAGGTTTCACAAACTAAAGAGCAGAGGCGCAAGAATGACAGAGATTATAAACTGGAAGAAAAAGTTCCCATGAACCCCATAATGTGGAGAATCCCTCTATTGACTGCAACGATAGCAGCAAGTGTGGTTTATTTACAAGTAGGAGAAAGGGCCACTGGTGGATTGGATGAGCATATTGGTGGTTCTTTGGCATTGCAGATCGTTAACAGCTTTTGGTTACACATAACATTGGCATGGATTACATGGTATCTAATTGGGGCGGCAGCGACTGGAATAGTTGAAAACATACGAAATAGGTCATAGTGCATTAAATAACAATACCTGCACTAAGTTATACCTGATGAATTTGTATCTGTATGTAGAATATTGTACTATGTAGTGTACAAATGCAATAAGAATCACACAGGGCTGCATAAATTTCACAAACAAAACATGCAGTATAATCTGAAAGTGTAATGAAATGCAGTCAAAATATTAGGATAACTGGAATATCTCGTCTTTTTGAAGACTATTTTGCTGTATTAACTATTTTACTAACACTCATACTATTTATGAAAAACATTTGTACTCAAATATGCTGAGTTTTCTCTGGCTCCTTCTTTTACAAACTAGCCTGACTACAATTGATCCTGAGCGAACAAAGAATGTAAACACTCCACTTCCCTGCAACTATTCTGGAGATGATTATGTCATCAAAGCTTTTATCTTCAACCAGTCTTGGCGATATACGTACACATGTTACTTTCCTTTACCTTTCAATCCGTAGTAGTCATTGAGCTTAGATAACACAAAAGATATTTCAAAATCAAAGATAAGAGGATACTTTGGTTTGTTCACTTGATTAAAAACAAGTGAATGAAAGTTACACTTATTGCAAAAAATAAGGAAATAGTAACAACTAGAACCGATAGTTCAGCCACTTGTCTATTGTACCGTAGAACTTTCTCCTCCAATTTCTACTCAAGAAAACAGGTAACACCACACTCCAAAATCCGAGAGAATATGCCATGAACACAAAAGAATAGAACACTATAGATTTGTCCATGAATCTGTCTTCCTCCATTTGATTTTCTTCTGTCTCATGACCTGGATTAACTGTTTGATTGTCTTGTGTCTCATCACATGGATTAACATGGTTGTCATCACCCAGGCATTCCCTCTCCAATGGTGGGCCATAAAGTTTTGGATTGCCAAGAAAACTAATCTCAGTGAATGTGGTGAAATGATCATAAAATGGGATTCTACCTGAAAGATCATTAAAGGCAACAAAAAAAGTAGTAAGAGTGCTAATATGAACAATCTCTTGAGGTATAGTCCCTGTTAATCTGTTGTGAGATAGGTCCAAGCTCTCAATTTCCTTAAGATTTCCAAAGGAACTCGGAATTTCACCACTCAGGAGATTGTGAGACAAGTTTAGCGAATGCAGGTCCTGCAGTTCACCAAGTTGAATAGGAATTGTATCTGTTAACTTGTTGGCTGAAAAATCAATGCCGGTCATTTCAGTCAGTGGAATCCCCGTGAAAGAATACAAATTGCCCTTGGTGGTAAAATCAGTAGGGACCCATGAGTTTGCTTCAAACTTATGTCTCCACAATAAGTTGTTATTGACGCAAGACGGAATGGACCCTGAAAAGGAATTATTGGAAAGGTCCAAGAACTGCAATTTCTGCATTTCACAAAAAAGTCTAGGGATGCGTCCTGAAAATTGATTGAATCCCAGCAGAAGTGTCCCCATCTGGGAGAAAATTGGTTTTTTCCAGCAAAGGCTGCAGTTTTATTTTGACGCATTAGTTGCATTTGGTTCGCAAGATCTCCTGCTAGGTAGTTATGCTTGGCATCCAGCATTAACAGAGATGGACTATTTGACAGGCAAGTCGGCATGTTCCCAACAAACGGATTGTTGCTAAGCAGCAGCCACCTCAGTTCTGTCATGTTACACTCTCTGGGGAGCAAATCACCAATCAAGCCATTGTTTGCGAGGTTTAAGTACCTCAATGGGGAATCTTTTGTGAGACTATTTGGAATAACTCCAGAAAAGCTATTGTCAGACAAGTCCAACTGCTCTAAATTTTGTAGTCCTCCTAATGATGAAGGAATTGAACCAGTAAGTTGGCATGAAGATGCATTAAATCGTTGCAACTTTGGAAGAAAGACGTTAATATTTGATGGCAATGGGCCATCAAGAAGGTTCGACGATACGTCTAACTCAATAAGTTTTACCTGCAAGCTGAGCTGAGGAAATTTGCCGAAAAACAGATTTGCCCTCAGCCTAAGGATAGAAGAAACGTTATGGAACAGCCAAGCAGGGAAAGATCCTCCAAGTAGGTTGTTGGATAAATCTAAAGTGTCCAATAAATATTGGGTTGAAATGAAACGAAGAATCTGACGATTTCTGAGATTGCAGTCTGCCAAAAGTAATTGCCGTATTTGAAAAGAAGGATGCCAACTTGGGGATTCTGTTTCAACATGTAACTTGTTGTAAGAAAGATCCAAGTAAGAAAGTTTTGAGAGGTTGGCAAAGACAGAAAGTGGTATATGTCCCTCAAAATTGTTATGAGAAACATCAACTGTTTCTATATTAGATATGTTACTCAGGGTGGAGAGGTCCCCTTGAAATCTGTTATATGACAAGTCCAGGATTCTGAGTGCTGACATTTTTGCAAAGCACGGGTAGAGATCATCTTGGATTAGATTGTAAGAAAGATCCAGCACTTTCAAGTTGGGTAGTCTGCACAAGGCTGCATCATTGCACCAAAGTGCTTCGAAACAAAAGTTAGTCGATAAGGAATTTAATCATCAGAGTCTTATTTGGCAAAAATGAAATAAAGGTGTTGTATCGTTCAACTATCTGTGGTTTGTTTATTCTTTTTCAGTTAGAAATAAACAAACAGCAGTGCAATCTTTATCTGCTTCTATTTCACACTTCATGCATTGTATCTCTCTATAAACATATACTATCGAACATAAAGTGAATGAACCATAAACTTAGCATTTGATGAATGCGAAAACAGAAAAAAGGAAAAGAAACTAGAACAGTGGCTCAAAGAAAAGGTTACTGACATAATAGAGCAAGTTTGCTTCTTCAGAACTCAAAACAACTTATTACCTTCAGGGTTATGTAACCCGCCTATTTGATTTCCTCTGAGGTGTAACTCCTGCAATTCCTTGATTTCAGAAAGCAAATTCATGTCCGGAAAACATAAAGTCTCCTCTTCCCAAATGAGACTGTCAGGCTGTGATTCTAATTCTTTCCATACATAGTAAAAGGAAATTTGCACCACACTAGAGTTTGTGGGACTGCAGTCAACGCCATCCCACAAGCAACAATCATCAGAATCCCCCTCAGTTTCTTGGTATCCCATAGAATCCATGAAATCTTGGAGAGCCCTCCTCTCATCATCCGAGCAACCTCCACACCAGCCAAAGTAGCAACAGATGCTTAATAACATTAGAAACATGGGCATAACATCATATGCCTTTAAACCTTTCATGTTATGATCACTTACCAATTCTCTATCTCACGCTGTCTGCATTGCGAGGGTGATTTTTGGTTAGGAGACCAGAAGGAAATTTAAGAAGACTGAAAGAGCAAAAGGGACTTGACTAGAAAAGCCATATTAATCACTGGAGCAAAAATTTGCAGATGCAAAATAATTGCAGCAAGGAAGGATACATTATTTAGTTATCTTGCTTAGATAAAATCGACAAAGCATTTCAAAGTTGGAATGCTGAACACTTTTGTCTTCTTTCATTTCCCCTTTAAATACGTCCTTAAAATTCCTTTCCAGTAGTCAGTTTCTTTGAAAAGCTAGCTAACTTCTGCATTGCAGTCTTGACCACGCCAGTCTTCGGTGCTCTTCAAGAAAGCCAACTAGTTGACGCAAGAATCCAAAACTTTAACCCACCAAGAATTGAGATTTTACTTTCCCAAGTGAAGCCTCTTCATCCAAGAAGAGATTCATAGTCAACATTTTGATCCAAGTCTTGTAATGGTATTTAAATAAATCCTAAAGTCATTATACGATTCCACTTGGAAGTTTCCCAGCAAACTTCTTCATTGTGATGTAAACCCGCATTCAAAGTTCCTTCTTCCTTCATCTAAGTTTTAGTTTCCACGTATGTACCCCACAAAGACTTGATACTCTACTTCTGCAGGTGATGCTACATGGGATGAAGAAGCCTTTGATTATCTAGAAACGATTTTGTAATAAATTTAAATTTCAATCCGGGAACTTGCTTCAGTGAGGAAGTTAGCTGGACAATTAGCACGGTAAGCATTAGCAACTTATAGTTGAGTTACTGGAAAAGCTTCAACAATAAATGAAAGAGAAATTTTCCAGTGATGAGGCTAGTTATACTCCAATTCACCTTGGCCATGTTACTACTAGTTTCCCACTGTAAGGGGTGTATGGAAGAAGAAAGGGAAGCCCTACTGCAGTTGAAAAGCTCAATAAACAACCCACAAGTATCCGCTTTCTCCAATTGGCATGAAGAAGATTGTTGCCAGTGGCAGGGAGTTGAATGTGATGCTTCAAGATCTGTAGTTAAGATTTTCTTCCAATATGTGAGGGCTAGTCAGAGCACTGAGGATGTATGGTATCCGGATGCTACCTTCTTTGCTAAGTTTAAAAGCTTGCAAGAACTTCATCTAAGAGGGAATAATATTCGCGGATTCATGTCACCAGATGGTAAACAATTGATTCCCTTTTTTCTTTGCCATCCTTCTATGGTTACAATTCTAAGTTGTGACTGGCCAACAAAACTTTGCAGCACTAAACAATCTCAAACACCTGAAGATTTTGGCTCTCGGTGACAACTCCATTTCAGATGATTCTCATCTCGGCGAAATATGCCTGCGTTACAAGTGTTAGATCTCGGGAGAAATCGTTTGGAAGGACAAGTTCCAAGGTGTATATGCAGAAGTACCTCCTTTACCAAGCTTATTCTTTCTGACAACATGTTGGAAGGAAATATTGATGCATGCTTCGGTAAGATGAATTCCCTCAGTTATCTTGCTCTTTCTCAAAACAATTTTAATGGAAGCTTTCCCTCGTTGTTGTTTAAAAACCTAACAAATATCAAACACTTCGACATCTCCAATAACCTGTTCGAAGGCGTCGTCCACTTGTCAGTCTTTGCCAATCTTACCAAACTTAAATACCTTGATATCTCAGCGGATATTGAAACTGAGGCCCCCGTTTGGTTGCCATCTTTTAGCCTGGATACACTTAAACTCGCAGATTGTAACCTTAATAGCAGAAGTGGCAATACTCTTCCTAGCTTCCTATCCACACAATACAACTTGCAGTCCCTGGATTTATCTGACAATTCACTTACTGGGAACATCCCTTATTGGCTGTTTTACAATGTGTCAAGCGCCTTGTATTTGGGCGGCAACAGATTCACATCGTCATCCCCCAGTAGTCGAAGAAACATGAGCTCATCACTGTCTGTACTAAACATGTCTGACAATGCACTTCGATCGCTTCCTAAAAACATGCATTCGACTTTTCCACGGTTGTTGATATTAGATGTTTCTGGGAATATATTAACGGGCATACCTGAATCGTTGGGTGAAATGAAGCAACTTCGGTATATGGACTTTTCCGTTAACAAGTTGAGTGGAGAGATACCAAATACCATAACCAGCAGTAATAAGAGTGGATTGGAAATTCTGGACTTGTCTGAAAACAGGCTGCATGGTGAAGCAATGCCAAGCAATTCTTGCTTGGCTAGCTTGAGATTTCTATCCCTCGGAGAAAACAACTTGTCAGGTGAGATCTCATCATTTTCTGCCCCCAAATTAAGAGTGCTTAGCCTACGTGGAAACCGTTTCCAAGGGCAGATTCCCCTTCAAATCTGCCAAATGGAAGACTTACACATTCTGGATCTTTCCAACAACAACCTTTCAGGTGACCTTCCCCCATGCCTTGACAATATTACTTCTTTCACTTCGGAATCGCACAACGACGAAGTTTACCCTTGGATTGAGCTCTATGACGAGCATCGGTTACTCCTTCTTCCCTTAACTGTTAAAGGCTATATCTTTCTTTATAATTCTGCAACAATTAGATTTAAAGGCATGGACGTTTCTAGCAACAGGTTGACAGGAACAATTCCAGTCCAAGTCACCCGGCTGATAGGGCTAAGTATACTAAACATGTCACATAACCTTCTCACTGGTCAAATTCCTGCATCTTTTGGAGATTTGACTCAGGTTGAGACGCTGAATCTTTCCGATAACAAGCTATTCGGTGCACTGCCTTCGAATCTGACCAGTCTCCTTTTCTTGGAAGTGTTCAACGCTTCTTTCAACAACCTTTCAGGCCCAACACCAGAAAGGGTAGCTCAATTTGCCACGTTTGATAGCTCTAGTTATTTAGGAAATCCATTTCTTTGTGGCTTGCCTTTAGAACGGGAATGCAAACAGGCCGACGAAAGTTCGAAGGAAAATGGAACGGACAAGCAGAGACTGAAGGCTCCAATTCTCATAAAATCTCTTCTTCTTCTTCTTCACATACTGGGTCTCCTATCTGGTTGAGGTTAACCATTTTCGTATATTCTTTTCTTTAAAATAAACAAGCTTGGGTGATCAATTAAGTAGTAAGCAAATCATGAATGTTGTAGTTTACTATATCCCGAATTAACAGTTTGAATAAGTCCCCGCGTTAGTTCTTCATAGTTCATATTAATATTTTGTGTATCTATAAATCTTATTTTGTATTAATTATCCAATTTAAATAAAAGATTGCATGTAAATTTAGTATTTTTATCCTTAAAAAATGCTAAATTTGTTTAATCTCATTAATAAATTATATTTGTCAAGTTCTTTAATTATCTCCTTATATTTTAATTGAATTTTTTAACTTACTATTGATAAAAACTAATTATTATTTTAATCATAAATTTGTTTAATATTGAATTATTAATATATATAAATAATTTTACTTAAGATAATTTAAAAATATGTTAAACAAACTATAAAGAAATAGTTTACTTACAATTAGGAGAAATGGCCAATGATGCATTGGATGAGCATACTGATGACGCTTTTTTTTTAAGAGAAAAGATCTAAAATTACACGTCACGTCAATAAAAACAAGTTCTAAATAAATCCTTTAAAAGGATTATGTGGTACCTTATAAGAAGTGTGGCAAGATAAGTGACTTCAACATTAAAATGACTTGTATAATTGGTGAACCAATCGATGTATTTGTTGCTCTTTCGATAGATGTGTCGATGAAGAACAGTCTAATTCCTATTGAATAATTTATTGATACTTCAAATTAGAGAATTGAGAGATCTCGTCCGGTGATACCGGTGACTCTTTGGCATTGCAGATCGTTAACAGTTTTTGGGTACACATAACATCGGCATGGATTACATAGTATCTAATTTGGGCGGCAGTGACTGGAATAGTTGAAAACATACGAAATATGTCATAGTGCATTAAAACGGAGAACAACAATACCTGCACTCTGCACTAAAGTTATTCTTAGGCACTGTTTTATGGTTTCTTGACCGTGGAAAGCTGAGTTTTCTGTGGCTCCTTATCTCACAAAATAGCCTGATTGCAGTTGATCCTGACCGAACTAAAAATGTAAACACTCCACTCCCCTGCGACTATTCATGCATTGTATGTCTCTATAAACATATACTATCGAGACATACAGTGAATGAACCATAAACTTAGCATTTGATGAACGCAAAAAGAGAAAAAAAGGAAAAGAAACTAGAACAGTGGCTCAAAGAAAAGGTTATTGACATAATAAAGCAAGTTTGCTTCTTCAGAACTCAAAACAACTTATTACCTTCAGGGTTATGTAGCCCGCCTATTTGATTTCCTCTGAAGTGTAACTCCTGCAATTCCTTGATTTCAGAAAGCAAATTCATGTCCGGAGACCATTAAGGCTCCTCTTCCCAAATGAGACTGTCAGGCTGTGATCCTAATTCTTTCCATATATAGTAAAAGGAAATTTGCACTACATTAGAGTTTGTGGGACTGCAACGCCATCCTACGAGCAATTTTTAGGCAATATATTTGTTGGTTTATGTCATACAGTCAATCGCTTTGGTTGTATTTTAGTGACAAATTATTTAAAGGCATTATTTATCTTGTACATGTTTAGATAAATATAATAAAGTCCATGGAATAATTATACATTGCAAATGAAATTATAATGAGATTATAAATATGAGATTCATATTGCATTTATGTATTATTCCTAAATGTTCCTAGTTATTGTTCTATTAAGATTGGACATTAATAG